>LQNK01002309.1:123716-151733 GCA_001586405.1 Phoebis sennae | reverse complement strand
CTTTGGAGCCAAGAATTTACCAACATCATTCCTTGTCTTACAGCTAACACCGTCTCATCCCAACTGCCACCGTGAAAAACGATAGCGGTGTCGTCTGCATAACAGAGAATGTCGGCACCACTGAGGGGGAGGTTGTGAATATCATCCATGTAAAGAATGAAAAGTGTAGGACCCAGGATACTGCCCTGTGGCACGCCGTAGTTAACTTCTCTGGTAGCACTAGTACACTCTCCAATCCTTACACATTGAAGTCTTCCCCTCAAATAACTTTCAAACCACAGTAATGCATGACCCTTAACACCTTTGTTATCAAGTTTTCTTAGTAGCAGTGGGATAGAGACAGTGTCAAAAGCCTTCGCAAGGTCTAGAAAAACACTGATACAGGCGTTTTTATTGTCCAGATGTGAAGCAACAGTGGATGTTAAAAGCCCTACAGCATCTGACGTACTTTTTTGGCGTCTAAAACCGAACTGACGAGGTGATAAAAGACTATTGGACTCGATATATTTGATAAGCCTAAAGTTAACAATTTTCTCAAGATTTTCGAAAAAACGCCTAACAATGATATCGGCCTGTAGTTATTAGGGTTGTCACGATCTCCTGCTTTGAAAATTGGGCAAACTGCTGCAATCTTCCAACTATTGGGGAAAATACCCAATGATAAGCTTCGATTATATATATACGTTAAAGGACATAAGATTTCTTGCCGAATCTGTTTGATTAATGTATTATTAAGGCCGTCAATGCCAGGTGATTTGTCGTTTTGTAATTTTAAGATAAGCCTTTCTACTTCATATGTATCTGTTGGGCTCAAAAATAATGAATTTACTGGGATAATATTAGCAGAATATATTTAAAGAGAGATAAAGTCAAAGTGAACACGTTTATTTTCCAAATTGGCCTCTTTCGAGGGGCTTTTAGAAATAATAATGAAGTATTGGAAAGATTAGGATACTTTAAAAATACAAGTCTTAAAGTATCTTTATTTTATCTGCTTAATATAATATATTTTATTACTATACATTTTAATACGAAAATTATTCCTATTAAAATTATATTAAGGCTTGATAAATGTTTCCTAAACCAGTTAATCATATGCTGAGTAAAAGGTTTCAAGTATATAAAATTTTTCGTGATGGTCTAATAAACGGAAAAAAATAAGCTGATAAAGTAGATTGATTGATTGATTTTAAGGACATTAAATGCTTACCTGTGCCTCTTAAAAAGTATACAGATGAAGGCCAGTAGACACATTACTAGAAGAATGGAGCTGCATATAATCACTAACATGTTGAGGTCCAAGAAATCCGATGGTGGACCGATTTCCTCTAAAAATAGGAAGAAAGGAATTTATAAGAATGTTTTAATTGAAATTTTTACTATACCAAACAAAATAATAATGATGTTAGTTCCTAAAATTTTTGGTTTTTTATTTCTCTTAATCCAATTTCAATGGTATTATAATATCCCTAGAAGTTTATACCAAAAATAAACTAAAATTTAATCAATGTATAATGTGTTACATAGCTAGCTAGCTAACTGATACATCACGTAAACATAAAGTTCAATAAATAAATTAACAAAGCCTCGCTGAGCCTTTTCACTATTTTTTACGTATTTAGGTACATGTTCTGAATGTCCTGTAAGCAAATGAAACGCTATGTAACACCTTGCATACTCTAAACGTCATCTTATTGAAAAATAATATAAAAATGGCAAAGTTTATATCAAACATTAAAAAAACTTACCACCATCCAAATTCTTGGTTGCATAAGTATACAAGGTCGTTGCGACCCCGGCATCGTTCGTAGCTGTAACGCGCAGTTGGTACCACGTGGCGGGTTGCAGGGAGCCCACCGCGTAGTTAGAGGGAACGGAGCGTATGGACGACCGGTAGTCGTAGCCCCAGTGGAGACTCAGATCCATTGTCTAGGACAATAATTAACCCATATAGTCAACTGTTTAATGAAATCCTTGGATGCATAGGTATACAAGGTCGTTGCGACCCCGGCATCGTTAGTAGCTGTAACGCGCAGTTGGTACCACGTGGCGGGTTGCAGGGAGCCCACCGCGTAGTTAGAGGGAACGGAGCGTATGGACGACCGGTAGTCGTAGCCCCAGTGGAGACTCAGATCCATTGTCTAGGACAATAATTAACCCATATAGCCTAGTTTTTTAACTTTCTTTTAATTGTGTATAGGTTAAATGAAATTCTTGGTTGCATAGGTATACAAGGTTTTAGCGACCCCGGCATCGTTAGTAGCTGTAACGCGCAGTTGGTACCACGTGGCGGGTTGCAGGGAGCCCACCGCGTAGTTAGAGGGAACGGAGCGTATGGACGACCGGTAGTCGTAGCCCCAGTGGAGACTCAGATCCATTGTCTAAGACAATAATTAACTCGTATAGTCTACTGTTTAATGAAATCCTTGGTTGCATAGGTATACAAGGTCGTAGCGACCCCGGCATCGTTAGTAGCTGTAACGCGCAGTTGGTACCACGTGGCGGGTTGCAGGGAGCCCACCGCGTAGTTAGAGGGAACGGAGCGTATGGACGACCGGTAGTCGTAGCCCCAGTGGAGACTCAGATCCATTGTCTAGGACAATAAGTAACCCATATAGTCTACTGTTTAATGTAATTCTTGGTCGCATAAGTATACAAGGTCGTTGCGACCCCGGCATCGTTAGTAGCTGTAACGCGCAGTTGGTACCACGTGGCGGGTTGCAGGGAGCCCACCGCGTAGTTAGAGGGAACGGAGCGTATGGACGACCGGTAGTCGTAGCCCCAGTGGAGACTCAGATCCATTGTCTAGGACAATAATTACCCCATATAGTCTACTGTTTAATGAAATTGTTGGTTGCATAGGTATACAAGGTTTTAGCGACCCCGGCATCGTTAGTAGCTGTGACGCGCAGTTGGTACCACGTGGCGGGTTGCAGGGAGCCCACCGCGTAGTTAGAGGGAACGGAGCGTATGGACGACCGGTAGTCGTAGCCCCAATGGAGACTCAGATCCATTGTCTAGGACAATAAGTAACCCATATAGTCTACTGTTTAATGTAATTCTTGGTTGCATAGGTATACAAGGTTGATACGACCCCGGCATCGTTAGTAGCTGTAACGCGTAGTTGGTACCACGTGGCGGGTTGCAGGGAGCCCACCGCGTAGTTAGAGGGAACGGAGCGTATGGACGACCGGTAGTCGTAGCCCCAGTGGAGACTCAGATCCATTGTCTAGGACAATAATTAACCCATGTAGTACTGTTTAATGAAATTCTTGGTTGCATAGGTATACAAGGTTTTAGCGACCCCGGCATCGTTAGTGGCTGTAACGCGCAGTTGGTACCACGTGGCGGGTTGCAGGGAGCCCACCGCGTAGTTAGAGGGAACGGAGCGTATGGACGACCGGTAGTCGTAGCCCCAGTGGAGACTCAGATCCATTGTCTAGGACAATAATTAACCCATGTAGTCTACTGTTTAATGTAATTCTTGGTTGCATAAGTTTACGGTATATAGTATAGTAGTAAGAGGGAGCTGAACGTATGGATGACCGGTATGACTATTGCCCCAGCGGAGATTCAGATCCAATGCCTATGAATTGAATGTCCAATTATTATCGCTTTACAAGCAGTATTTTAGTAGTGGTCCAGAATTTATCTGCATTTGTTGAATACAGCGAATTACAATAAAGTATGTAATGCTTCAAAGATAGAAAGTTGTCTTAACAACAATTAGTGCCATGTGGGCAGAAAACTTAGTAGCGTAGTCGCGTAGTCAGAGTGAACCAATCGTAACTATCAACTTTCAGATCTATTATCCTCTATATGCCACAATTTAAAACGTAGTCTACAACACAGCCGCTTGGTTGACTGTAGATGTGGAAAGAATTTCTCCAAAATCACTGAGAAGTGGGTAATAATACGTGTTTTATAAAAAGGTTTATCAAGGGTCTACTAGTAAATAAAACACACACACCTACAGCTCTATCATCCACTGTATATTGACATCGATCCTGTATCATAGAAATTGAAGGAAATTCTACTGCACCAAACAAAAATCACTCTTTAATGTATTATACTTTAAACAGTGAAATAGATAATTAATAATGATATTAAATAAATCATACTTACAGCTCTGTTGTCCGCTCTGTGCCACATGTTAGTGCCAAGAGGGCGGTAGTCGACATCCCATTTAGTGACGTCACAACCACCGTCATCCCAGCCACTTAGTTGAATGTAAATGTGCGAGGAATTACTCCACAACCAGTCCGTGGTTGGAGGTGAAACAGGCGCTGTATGAAGAGTTAATAGTATACCATTTCTATGAATAAATATTAATACTACAATAAGAGCAATTATTATTAATTATTGGTGCAATGGAAAGAATAATTGAAATTGAGGGTTAAGCCACTTAATACTGAAATTATCATCAAAGTCCATGTTATTTTGCGATCATTGTTTGTATAATTTTATATCAGATCTAAAAACACAGCTTTTTAATGAATTATATTTTAAACAGCTTTTATTTGTGTTCTAGTTAATTATGTTGAAAAGCGTTGTACTTAACAAAATAAATGAAATTACACATTAAAAAATAATACGTAATTAAAATCTTATATCTCACCTCCCCCCAACGTAGTAACATCGACATGCGCCGGCGCAGATGTTCCGACATTATCCGTAGCAGTTACTCTCACTGAATACTTTGTCCCACATTTAAGTCCCGATAGTGTGTGTTGTTGGACCCCAGGAAGGCGGGTTTCGCGGGCCATGGGCCAGGCTTCCTGCCAGGGACCGTCCCCTTCCCGCCAGGTTAAGTTATAACCTGAAGAATGGATGATTGCTCAATTTTTCTACGATGCTGTTCACTGGTTGCCTCGATTTTAGAAAAAGATCAAAATAATTTCTTTCACATACAGACTAAAAACGTTATGAACACAAAATATATTTTCGACTTATTCGATTGCCTGCTTTAATGGAACGGTTAACAGTAAAATCTGTTTTATTTTCGTCCGAAATAACTTCACAAGATCCGAAGCAGTCATCCGCACCAAGTACCTCGTTCCACATTTGAGCACAGATAGTTAGCAATTTCAGTAATATTATTATTAAATATGTTACCAAGTCGATGTATTTTCACAATAAATACCCAATACAAGATAAAACAAAATGCTTAATTTGAAAAAGGTTTTTTCAATAGTATCTCCTTGAAATCTAACTTCTACAATACATTCTTACACCCGTATTGACAAACGATACTCTGAGTTCTCACGACGCACAGGGCCCCATAAATCTATCTAGATTGATTTGTATAAAAAATAACATTTTTCTCTAGTTCCACATTTGTATATTTTGTACAGTGTATCAATTATTTAATTGCAAATTAGACCGGATTCGAACACCATCTTCAAAAATTTTTCAACTGTGGAACTAGTGAAGTGTTTTTTGTACAAATCAATCAAGATGCAGTTCCATCAAGAGGTAACAATACAAAATATAAATTAAATCTATGCAGAGACGATACTTGCGAGGCGTTTTGAATTAATGACTTGTCTTTGGATATCCATTGAAAATTCTCTTCGCACAGTATTACTTTACACAAGGATTGTTTGTGAATGGATGTTATATATGTATATATGTTTGCAGTTCCAGTCTCACGCACTAATGTCTTGAAATTTGCACCCCTTACAAGGGAATAAAGAATTTGAATTCCGTGTGTCGTGAGATGGATCTGTTCAACTGCACGATGATGGAGTTTGAAATAAAAGTGTACAAATATTTGAGTTACTTAAAGATGTAAGCTTCTACATTGTTGTATTAGGCTAAGCCTGTAATAATAATGTAAGATTTTTTTTTTAAATAAATAAATAAATAAATAAATAATAAATCAATACTCACTGATCCCATATGTCAACGTATCGTTGCTCGTCTTAAGTTCGTCCCACTCAATAAGTATCGAGTCCTTGAACGGAGTCGCTCTCAGTGTGGGAGGGTCGGGCAAAGGCAGTACTTTGATACTGTATACCACTGAGTCTGAACCGTATAGATTCTTAGCTAGGCACGTGTAATTGCCGCCGAGAGATTGGTCAATGTCTGAAAGTACAAGAGTGTGGCATTTTGTTGTGTCTTTACAATTTACATAGTTTATACTAACTCGTCACACTTAATAAGTGTCGAGTCCTGGAACGTGTCGCTTTCAATTTATATTGATTTTTTTGATAGTATATTAGTATATTATTACTGAGTCTGTATTGTGAGATCTTAGCTAGGAACTGTATTTGCCGCCGAGATATTGGTTAATGTCTGAAAGTACAATATTGTGTCACTTTGTTGTGTCTTTATAATTTACACAGTTTATACTAACTCGTCACACTTTAAGTGTTGAGTTCTGAAACCGTGTCGCTTTCAATTTATATTGATTTATTTCAATTTATATTATTGAAGTTGGATAGTATATATTATTACTGAGTCTGTTTTGTGAGATCTTAGCTAGGAACTGTATTTTCCGCCGAGAGATTGGTCAACGTCTGAAAGTACAATCTTGGTAGATGTCTGTTTACATAGTTTATATGTTATGCTAGGCAAGTTTTATTACCACCAAGGGATTCAATGTGTGAAAAGAGGGTTTTACAGAATTTTGTTTTATAGTATGGTTTTAATATCCATAAATTAAATTTTATGGACCGGTAAATTTATATTTTACACAGAACAAATTTGAAAATATATGGATCAGGTAGAGGTTTTGTACTCAAAGCTACAGAGTTTGAATCGTATAGTTTCTTTGCTAGACCTGTGAATTGGTCGCCGTAGAATTGGTCGATGTCTGAAAAATTTTGTGGAACCTAAGTAGTAAATTCAAAATACTACAACAATGTGAAACGTAGGTGCGATCAATAACATTTTATAAACGCCTTGGTGGCTCAGAATATAAGAATACCATAATACTTTGTGCTAACGTCTTTTAACTTTATAAATTGTGGTCCAAGCATGATTAATCGCACGCTGTCAAAAATACATGTATGGTAGACGCCTGTTTATATGTTATCGTTAGGGTAGCCACACACGCAATAAAATTGACAATAAAGTATTGTCAGTAATATGTGTGTGCGACGTGCATTGTGGTTTTTTTTGTATGCAATTAAGATTATTGTCAATACAAAGATTGAAAATATTATATTTACACTCTTTATTTCTTTATTTACTACTCTTTATTACACGGAAGTTTTACAACTATATAATATAGAAAAAAACATGGGCATTCAGGACCAAATCCTAAGCTATGTGGAATATAAAAAAATGTTGAAAATCGAAATCCGATTAACCGAAAATAAAAATTGCATCATAATTTTATTTACAATGTATGCACTAGTTGTTCTCTTCGCCTTCTATAACTTTTTATGATTTGCTGTTGTTTGTACATGTTTTAGCATAGGTATATACTAAAAGTTGTCTAGCTTCTCTAGCGATAAGTTTTTAAAACTTAAGTCTCTAGTTTGAAGCATAAAGGTTAAGTAAATAAATAAATTTTACTGTATTCAATTAATTTCAATGTAAGTAATGAGTACTGATATTTTAATGTTCTTTGTTCTTTTATAGTAGTGCTAAATTAATTTAAGATTGCGTGTTCATTTAGCGACCTCGCTGGGATCGGAATCGTTCTAATGCGACCCTTGAGTGTACTTCCACAGAAATTTACTGGGCCATTGTAAGCTGTGGTTAAAAATTAAGTAGCCGAGTAAGCAATTGGATGGATTTATATTATTAGCTTGGCAATTTTAAGCATAGCAAAATATATTATCTTTTAAACTGTAGTATGAGTAAATTATTTTTAAAAACTCATTAATTTGAAGATATCCGAAATAATACATTATTAGCTATTTCCAATCTTAAATTGGTTTAGGTTGTATTGTAACCCATATCTCTGAATATAAAAGGAATCGACGAAATGTATGTACGTACATAATTCCTGAACAACTGTACCAAAATTTTATTGTGTGTTATTGTCGAGTCAGAACAAGTTTTATGCCAAGGAAACAGCTTGAAAACTTTTACTTTCAATTTACTCTTTTATAAACTTAAGCGAATTCGGAGTGAACAGCTAGTTAAAATAAATAGGTTATTAACTATTTTTTATATTAATCAAACAATTGTAATATAAATAAAAAAAATGTACTCACTTTTAATCAGCAAGCTGTCGTCTTTATTCCTCGTATACCTGGGATGGTGGGTTATGATATAATGGTTGTGGTACCACACGGTTCTAGGTGGTGGAACGCCCACGCTCTTGCAGGAGAGGACCAGCGAGCCCCGCACCGGGACCACCACCTCGCCACCGAGGGAGGATACGCCTGCTACCACTGTGAGGAAAATATAATCTTTTTGAGGGTAGGCAACAATTGTTTTGAAAGGTTGGTTGTAATGTCGTGTAATATCATAAAAAAATGTGTAAATTATCATTTGATTTACCTTAATTATATTATTATAGTATATCATATAATATTGAAAATATGAAAGTTTGGGTACTTAGATGTTTCGTTAGGTGTCAATCGAGCCGTAAAAACCGGACAGATTTTGATGAATTTTGTTCATAAATAGTCTATAAGATGTATTGAAGTGAAGGCATATCTTTTTTGCTCTATAGATCCCGAACTTAGCACTTAGTCACGAGCAAAAGCTAGTGAATAATAATAGTTAGAGCTTTATTTAATACATTCATGAAGAAACTTAAATGTTTATATCATTGTACATATCTGTGAACAGAGTTCAATTTGAAAGTATCTGCCTAATTTGTTCCTATTATTGCTATTCATACCCTACATGGTAATATATTTTTCAATACTAGACATATGAGCCTATTTAATGAAAAAGTATTTTCGGTACAAGTACAATATAACATGTAGTTTTACGTTTTACACTCAAAGTAAAAAATTCTTTCGCTCAGTACAATATTAAAAACAACGTCCATAAATTCATTCTCCACACTCGAGTGAATAAGTAAAATGTAAACAATTTTTGAAGCTTCAATTAAAACGTAAATACGAGAGAATTTAAACTATATTTATTACCGTTTCAAGTTGTGGTATTTCCGCTTAAATAAATCATTGATCAATTATTTAATGATAGTCCAAACGCGGAATTCGCACTTAAACTGTATTTTGATTGAAATAGTATGTTATTTCAATTGGATGTGGTGTCAGCGGTATAATGTTTTGAATGTGGGAGTTGATCATTGCTCCAATTCAGTATTGGAAAGTTATCAGTCAGTAATTAAAATTTTATTGTTAAGTAAGTAGTATTGCTAGAGGATTGCACCACACAAAGTAGAAGTCAAATTCCATACAAAACGTGCTTGAGCAACGCGCACATTGACACAGTTTACCGATAGGAAATCTCGTTCACGCGTGCACGCACAACCATAGTACACACACAACCGTAGGTATGAAAGTGATGTACATACGAGCTTGTCTATTTTTCACCTACTTTTCTATATAGTTGTCTGTCATCATTCTTTCTCTTGTTTGACGTACATATCTGCGGCCCTATAAAAATAGTCATAGACAGCAGCGTCTTTTTGTTGACATCAGGTAACTCTTTTGCGTCATTGTTAAATCTAACAAAAGCAAAAAAGAGCCAAATCAATATCTTTTTCCAATAAACCGTATCTAAATAGAATTAAAATAACAAACCAAAGTAAACGAAATAATTACTAAATCATCCAACTTTACAGGCGTTTAATATTGAACTAGAGTTAGCACAAACTTTCTATCCTTAGGGATATAAAATTCAAGTAAAGATACTGACTGAGTACACTTCCTAGGAACTTCTCAAAGTGTCTACAAGTCAATGAAAAGCTATACGGAACTGAATAAAATATTCAGCGCAAGGGAGTTAAATATAAATGGTTATTTTAAAGATCCTGTTTAAAAGATTCGTAGATTCGTATTCGATTAGATCTTAGAAGAACTGAAAGATTTAAGGGCACTAAATATCACAGTGTAAACAGTTTCTAACATGAACCATACTTTTAAATATTATTATTACAGACAGTTCTCGCAATTTCTTGTTATTATTAGAAGACTTGGGGATATTGTCTAGTTAACAAGAATTTCTTACCTCTCTGGTGTGGAGCATCATTAACCCACCTACTCTATCCTACACCTATCAAAGTGCCGTTGGTTACCCATACTACTTTTCCTCTTAAAGAGCCTATCCAAAACTCAGCTTTTCTGATCATGTGGTCTAGTTTTAACACATATTTAAACAACTATATTTATTTGTTATTGTGAAGTATTAGTAATTCGCATACACTTTACTCCACCTATCATAGTGCTAGCGGTCATCCTACACGTTGTATTGCTTTTCTTCTTGCAGCCTTTTAGTTCAAGGCTTCGTTTTCTTTTTTATCTTGTCAAGTTGTATACACTCAATTACACACATACACTTTTACAATACAATATTTATTACCTCTTTGTTGTGGAGCATCAGTTACTCGCCTACTTTCCGGTCCCTCCCCTATCATAGTACTGGCCGTCACCCATACATCATATTGTTTGCCTTCTTGAAGCCCTTTGAGTTCTAGGCTTTGTGTTTCTTCATATGTACTTTCTTGTGCGTCGATTCTGTGCGATTCTGGACCGTCATTGCTATTGGAAATTAGCGCTTATTAATACTCAAACAGTTAAAAAATAATTTTAATAGGTAATTTCCTATAATTTTCATCATGGATGATTGTTAAATTTGTATATTCTGTCTCACAATATAATTTGCGTTTAATATACAACCATATGCAAAATTATTTTTCTTAATGAATTTCTGTTTTATACATAAATACGAAAAAAGTATGATTTATATAACAAATACGCCGTTTTATTCTAATCAAAGGACTATTAACGGTGGAAAAATCTTTAAAGTCCTTTGACAAAAACTATTGAAAAAGTGTTGTAGAATGAAAATCTAGAAAATAACTCCTCAATTTTAAATAAGATAAAAGAAAATAACAAAATTAATATTTTTCGTTTCAATATTTATACAAAAATTGACCTGAAAAATATTCAAATAGATGTAAAGGAAATTAGGTTTTATGTTAACTTACCTAGAGCTGGATTTGCAGTAAACAGTGTAGTGAAGTAACTTTCCGTTGGGCTGACGAGGTCGCTTCCAACTTACTAACAACGTCGTCGAAGATTGGGACAGAAGTTTTATTTCTGCCGGTGCTTCTGGTACTATGTTTCAAAATGTTTCATTGAGCACTTGTGCTAGTGCTAGTTTATAGTTTTAAAATTTAGAAGCTTTAAACAATTATGTCATACGTTTCAAGAACTCTTATAATAATTCCAAGGACTTTAACTTAATAAAACCCCTTTTTTGGTATTGCACTTCCGATACTTATTTTCAACGTCAAATCATGTTCAAGAAATAAGTAACTCTCACATGCCAAAAAAATACAGTTTAAATTAGCATTATTAATAAAGCTAAATTCAATGGACATTTTAATTATAATTTTAAGCTTGGCGTCAGTTAATTAAAACTCTTATTGCTGTCATATCTCTATCATATGGCGAATGTCAACCGAAATTCCTAAGCCCTAATTTTTAGACTACCTCCATTTTTTTCACAATATCAACCAAATAGTCTTGGGATTTTTTTAAACTAAAGAAGCTTCAAGTAAAGATAAATAAATAATAGTTTAATACGAAAACTTACCATCCTGCAAAGTAGAACAAACGATGGGAAAGGAGAAAGGTCCAATCCCATAATTGGAGAACCCTACGACTTTGACAGTGTAGTTGGTGTATTTGTTGAGACCTTGCAAGCGGACCTCTGTTACTGGTGTACTGGCGTTGAGCCATTGACGACCTATAATAAATTGACGAAAATCAAACAGTAACAGATAAGAAGAAATTTGAATTTAGAAAATCTTGCTGCAAAACGTTTTTAACGATTGTTTTTTTTCTTGAGAAATACAGTACAACGAAGTTTGGACCCAAAAGCTGTAATTGTCTTTAGGTCTTTAATTTTCTATTGCCTTTTAGTCCAACAAATTATAAACATTGAATCAATTACAAAATGCATCAACGCATATCTGCGGTCCTATCCAAGATACACAAAAACAATTATCACTGTTGCGATCAAAATAATTTCATGTAAGAAAATAGCTGAAAAAACTAAACTAGTTGTAATTTCATGCCTGTTAAACTTACCTTGTGCAGCATATAAAACCGTATATCCAATAAGGGATCCAGCTTGTTTGTGATGTGGTATCGGTTGCCAACTCACTCGTAGTGCTGATGACGTCACTCCCCCACATTCCACTGAAGTAGGGCCTTCTTCGGGAGCTGTTTAAAATATATTACAATAATTGAATACTTAAAAAGTCAGAACTGAAGTTTCAACTGGATTCATCTCTTCTGGACGTCTCATTTTGTGTTGCGACCAATCCTTATCCTTCTAACAATATACTTAACATTTTTACAAGGATATGATACGCCTTTTATTTATCTTCGTAAAAACTTAAGTATATTATGCAGTATATAAACCATTTACATATAATAACCATGTGGTTATTAGCTGCTTCAGAATAGAAGTTGTGCTTCATCTACCCTATTTTGTCTTATCCTAGAACTTTGTGCAAAAAATATCAAACGTCGTCAATAGATGGTAAAAATGTTGCAATTCTTTTTTAAAGCATTTTTAGTCGAGCGTTTTTCAAACTTCTTCTATTTACAATTTAGCACTGAAACCCACTTAAAAGGGTGTCTCCCTTTAGACCTCGCTCAATACATTTTTGAAACATCTCCTTTGTGTGAATTCAGAATTGTCGTTTTATAGTTTTCCAAATATAAAGCGAGAACTAGTTGGCAGCTCCGGGGCACATTGTAACCTAAATCCGTTTCTACAAAAAAGAAGAAATTTTTCGACAAATAAAAATTAATTCGTACATTCAAATAACTGGAGAAAATTATAGTTTCTCATTTTTCGCGATGGCATTCTAATGAACGTTACAGTCGAATGACCTTAAATTTAAACAATGGGTGCTTTATAGCTTTTGTTTTATAACTTCTCCGCAATCAACTAGATTGGAAAAATCCGAAAATTGAAGAGTATGCAGTCTCATCTCGAATGACGTCCAATTCGTTTTTTATTTTCAATCTAAGTTGAGCCAATAATGTTATGTGTGTTTTTTTTAAGGAAGGTATAATGAAGTTGTATTGAACTCTGTAAAATATATCATAGAGTAACCTAAAAGGTTTAGCAGAAATAATTAATTTTACTAAGTTATTAATCACTCTAGATATAAATGTTTCAGCTCTATCTGAACGTCATTTTTAAGTTTAGATTATTTTTTATACTTTTTTTATGTAATAAGGAGATTACTGTCGTAGTATTGTACGATGACCAGGCGTAGCCTTACACTTCTTTACGATCTTTTTAGTAACCTCCTAGAACAGGTAGGTAACAATGTAATGATGTACATACATTTTACATACATGTAACTTTGTCATCTGTGTATATGTAAGCTAAATTCAAACCAGCGCCCCTCGAGACTGAACAATAATTGACAGGTTATACACAATGCCCCGGATTCTGTTGTCAATCACTCCAGTAAATTTAATGGGTCCGCTTCCAACATTATTTGCATAATGTATAGATTTTTGGTATATTAATTTAATGTTGTGAAGTTTTACATGAAGGTTCGTATAAACGCAGGCGGAAAGAAAAATATTGAGTTTGAATTGGAAAAACTGTATCTACAGTTATTTTAATTTTGTTAAAATTTGGAACCTAAAATTCACGTGTACACATATCCACGTATTAACATATTCCGGTGAATAACAATTGAAAATATAAGCTTGTGACAATAGAAAACCAATTTATAATTTTGATACACCCTCATTAAAATCAAGTTTGCGCTTACAAAAACACAATTTAAAATGATACGTATCTCCTTAGGTATTATAATAAACACTGAATTTTTTAAATAGAAACTCATTGTAAAGATAACGTTCACAAAAGCTCGTACTTGGAACAGTAGGCGTTAATTTTGTTTCAACTGAAAGAATAATTAAAATTAAAAAGGTGAAAAGCAATTTAAAAGAGGGAAGTTTGATAAAGCTATCCGACGACGGAATTAATAACAATTGAGTTTTGTATTATGTTTTGAATAAAGGATAAATAAGAATTCTTTAATTATTAATATTAAGAGCTGTCTGACAGAATTCAACAAAAAAGGTCTACGAGTCCAAATATTGGATTTATTACAAAATATAAAACGTAATTAAGAGAACCTTCATCTCATTAAAATAATTATCCACAACCGTTACCATACCGTTTTGTTGATTTATTGGCTGACTTATAAATCGTCTAGTGTTTTTATTCCTCTTTTTTAAGACGATCTGCAACTAACTACATTGTACTAAATTGATATGAACTTCTCTGATTATTTCTTTCAAAGTAAAGAAAAGGAGCACGCGGTTTCGAAGAGAGCAAGGTTTAAGAAATGATTGAAGGAAAGAAATAAGGAAAGGAATAACATGGTAGAAGGAATGGGCAGAGAAGTTGGGCTGACATCCGATTCAGCGAAAATAAACGGTTGCTTTAATAGCAGTAAACACAAATTTTCAGTTACCGAGTGGTAACTTTCTTAGTACGATCGTGAATTTTCGACTTCCTCTCATATTTTATATCCTCTTCCACTAAAAATTTAGAACATTTTAGCGCATCAGTAATTGAACAAAGTTGTTGTACAGTATTAGCGAGCATTGCCCTGGATATGCAGTTTTGAAATATTTGGCACAGTTCGCAACTAGGTTGCCAGTTGCCACACGCTGTACATATTACGCTAGCTTGCGTTGGCTTTGCGAGTTTGCAAATTTTCTTTAATAGTATATTGTTTAATAAAAGGCAATAAAAAGCACATGTATGAAACTATGGTTTTCTTGATAAAATCTAGTAGTTTAATATAGGTAAACGCCGATAAAGATTGCTGACATTTAATCTAGTTTGTTCAATCATTATTTTATCTCAATGTGCTAAAAGGTATACCATAACTTACACCATTTATGATTTCTAAGCTTATTTTAAAAATAAATTTTAATAAAATATAGGAAAAAATCTAACGGATAAGTATTTGAACAAAGTTTTTTAACAGTTTGAAATATTTGGCACAGTTTGCAAGTACATAGCTTGCCACACGTTGAATATATTTCATATTAAGCGAGTTTGCAGATTTTCTTTATGTACCAATTTAAAGAATAAAAGTATGATTTGAAAACCAATTTTTCTTGCTGATAGGACTTACGTAGAGATCGATAATGAATTAAGCATACCTACAGCTAAGTACATTATTGTCTTATACGATATTGAAGAATGTATATGATATAAAATATTAATTTTTAAATGGTAGTAATTGCAATGTTAAAAATAATTAATATAATATTCAGTTTGCAGGCAATTTTATAGCGAAATGATACTTTTCTAAATGCAGTAGAAAGAAAATAACTGCTAAATGTTTTTTTTATACAAAATTACTTAAAAAGAAAACAGTTATATATATTTATATGCTGAAATTCTTGACTATGCTAACATGCTATGAAATTTAAAAATTACTAATATGTATGACAGCACGTACCTCCTTCCCTCGTGTCTTCAAACAGTGGTATAGAGAAGGGTCCATTACCCGCACTGTTGAACGCTGCTACGGATACCGCGTACCTGATAAAAAGACAGACATACTTACAAAAAAAAAAATTGTACCAAGTAAATCGTAAAATGATAATCAGAGAAAATTTCCAAACTTATGTCTTTTTATCTCTAATTTCTAACAGCCGTTTTCAATAATCTTTGGTACATGTACCAAAGATTATGGATAGATTGTAATCTCAGATAAAATGAAATTAGATTGACAAAAGTTATAACAAAAGCTATCCGTCGACAGCATATTCAAATCAAAGTAAATACAAATTTTTAAGATTTGCCAGACTTTAGTAAGCAAAACAAGAGATAGATAGAACATTGCAAACAGCCATTAATGTGCAATGTTTAGATGGGTAATTCATAACGATATAACTTAGAAACAAACATAGTATTTGGCGTTAAAATAAAGCTTATGCAATTAATGACGTTCTAGGAAGGATAACTTTGAAGAAGTAACTTCTTTTTATAAGAACTTTGTAATTTTGACATTGTAACTTTGAAATTTAACTTGTGATCTATCATAAATACATCCCTAGCTATCAGAAATATTTCATCATTTCAGTTATGTTCACATATCTTGTGTTAAAGTTAAAATATAATTAATGTATCGTGGATTAATCCCAACTACTCGAATAATAAACGGAATGATTATTTACCAGTATCAATGAAATACGAAATTAAATGCATTCGTGGAAACGGAAAATTAATGAATACGGCTTATGATATTCAAATATGATGTTTCAATCAATTTTATAAAAGTTAACAAGCTGTTATATAAAAGTATCCATACATTTTTTATTTCGCATTTTTTGTTGATTGGCGCGAATAAAGCGGAAAAATCTAATTCTTGTACTCTCAATTTTAATATTAGTAGAACACTAGTTTTCAGTCGGTCGTTAGACTGAAACGCAAACTTCTAACGTCATACTTTCAGATACGCAAACTTATGATGAAAAATATAATTTTCCTATTTTCCTTTTTCTATCTTATTTGTATCATATTATGGAGCTGGCAGTGATCTTAATTATTATTTTTAGATAACTGTGGGCCCTTTAAACTTTGTAAATACATGTTAACTAAACGTAAAATATTTAATTTTGGTGTTGTCAAATGACGTCAAACTCAATACTACATACCTGACTCCTTTTAGTAATCCAGTAATAGTCGTCTCTTGTTTGGAATACACTGATGTTGTTTTGATTATTTTGTCACTGCTCTCTGGAGATTCTATTAGGAAATAAATAAAATGGTTTTATGATAAATCATTACTGAAATACAAACCATGAAACATATATTTTTTTTCAGGACATATTATGCATACAGTATGTAAGACTATAAGCAGATGTGTTGTATTAGTTTCATATTCATATACTACACCTACAATATTATATAAAATTTAAAATATTCGAAGCAAACAGATTCATCGACGTAATTTATTTTAAAATCAGATGCAATATTCGTTATCCGGGTACAAAAGCGAAGCTATGATTAAGTACTCAACTTTAGGACATAAAATTTAAATCACCCTACTTTCCTAAACTACGACCTCATCTTACCTTTACTTCCAGACAATTGAGGAACGGCTCGTATCCTGTAGCCCAGTATGAGACCGTTGTGAGTGTCGGTGGGGGGAGGCAGCCATCTTGCCACGAGTTCCCCAGGCGAAGACGTTTGTTCCAGTTGCACTCCGATTGGTGGAGACGAAGGCGCTGAGAGAAGATAGTATTTTTTTGCGTTTGCTTTAACGCGAGTACTTTCCATAATGAAAAAAATACTTTTTAAAGAATTAAGCGCGGTTTATTGTACATTATTATTACCCCGACGTTTCGCACACTTTTCGCGCTTGCTGTAAAAAGTATTTTCGCTTTCGCTTTAAAAAGTATTTTATTTAAGATATTGCCTTTTAAACGTGTCTATATATTCTAGGAATCCGTATATTTTAGGAAATGTAAATTCGTTGCGTTTCTTTTAAATTGTGTAATTTTATAATTTGCATGCCAGTAAGTTGGCGAATTGTGTTGGATAAAATTTATGTAATCACAAGTAGACCACAGTTCTGGCAAATAAAATAATTTGATTTGCTTTCATTTCAATATTATGACATTTGTATTTTGATTCATATCGCAATAATCAGCAAAATGATTTGCCACAGGGCATTGAGAATAAAACACTTCATGATTTTCATGAAAAACACAACACAAACAATTTTAAAACATTTAAAAGTTAGTGTGATAATTGCGATATGGACAATAAATACAACATACAACATACAAATATTATAATATTGAAATGAAATCAAAGGCACACAGGTGCTTTAATATTTTCACATAATATTTTATTTTTTTTTTATGATTCTAAATTTTAATTTTATCACTAGAAATGAAAAAAAAATATTACAAAGCTAAAGGAGTAAATTATATGATCAAATAATTTATGAAAACATTACGTGTTTCACATTTAAATATACCTTCCAAAATAACTCGCTTATCTAAATTGCGATATAATACTATAATTAGACCCCACAGTGTCATTTACTACTATCAAGGGACTAAAGGTCATTGTATGCACATCCACTGAATATTCTAACAAAATAGAGCGGGATTTATTTGATGTATTACGTCATTCCCGGAGGATACACTGAACTACCCTGACATTGATAAATTA
The DNA here is from genome assembly GCA_001586405.1 of Phoebis sennae. Lineage (NCBI taxonomy): Eukaryota > Metazoa > Arthropoda > Insecta > Lepidoptera > Pieridae > Phoebis > Phoebis sennae. The sequence continues at coordinate 133,382 of LQNK01002309.1, read as the reverse complement.
AAGATATTGGGTAAGGCGAAATCCTATCTCCAGGGAGCCAGTGTATTGTGGAAAGGAATATTTAGTATTCTGTTTTGTTTGTTAATTCGTGTAATTGTCAAAGGACAGTTACTTTGTTAATATTAGTAATAATAATTCCACTGAAAAGGATACAAAGATAATAATAGGTCATTTCTAGTCATAATGGAATAGAGATTTTTGGGATAAGTATTGTAAAAACAAAATTAAACTCAATAAACTTTTTATTAGCCTTAAATAACTAGAAGTCATTGTTTGGACATCTACTGAATATTCTAGCAAAATAGAGCGGGATTTATTTGATGTATTATGTCATTCCCGGAGGATACACTGAACTGTCCTGACATTGATAAATTAAAGATACCGGGTAAGACGAAATCCTATCTCCGGGGAGCCAGTGTATTACGGAATGGAATATTTAGTATTGTGTAGTGTTTCGGATTTAGATGTAATTGTCAGAGGACTGTTATTCCATTAGTATTGGGAAATATAAATGCGTTGAGAGGGATATTAAAGATAGAATGGATAGACTAAAGATGATTTAAAAAATAAATATAAGAACATAAATATACCTTACAGTCTTACGTATGTAATGGTCAGAGGACTGCCAATTAACAGTTGGATAATTACACTGATAGGGTAAAAGTAATGTGTTTCTGTTTATAATCGAAGTGATATATTTTGGAAAAGGAATGTTTTAAAAATGTCTTGTAAGATTCATTGAATTTGAAGAAAAACGTAATTACGCAATACCGATATTATTTGGGTGATTTTTCCAAGATCCTTGTTAGGACTTAATTTCTTTGGTTAAAAAGCCTAAGGTTCAATAATCGAAGGGATAATCATGTAATTACACACGTTTTGAAATAGGTAACGAAACACTCGAACAATAAAAGAGTCGATGTATAAATTTAATCTTATAATCAGCATATTTTATCAACTATAAATGAGGTTGAAGGCTGAGCTATGTGTCGTGCCTTATCACTGATCAAGTATAAAACTGAGGGCAACATTGTCCTCAGTTTTATACTTGATATCTCTTATTTTAGGAAAGATAGTGTTATTAGTTGATAGGCATCATCATAAACGCAAACTTCAGTTTGCCCTTCAGGGCATCAGGGACATCTTGTCGGTCTTGAACAATTGGCTTACTCTTTGTTTACATAGTAAATTATTAAAATGTACTATCCAAAAGTTACCAAGTACCAAATTCCATGTTTATTAGTTTCGTCTTAAGAGGAAGAAGAATCAATGGATTGTCCTGGTTTGGACATGTAATGCGAATGAAAGTTATGCACGATGTATAAAGGTCGATATGAAAATAAAAGATGTAAAAGCAGGGAAGAAAAATGCGTGAGTGAAGAGAGTAAACCTCATAGTGCCGGACTCAGGTGGAATAAGCTACTTCTACATAAATAACGAGAAAAACAAAAAGGCGAGATTTTTACTTGCCGTACTCGTGTAACTTATACCTAACGACTTTTACTGTCTCTCAGAACAATGTTAATGTTACTATTTTTCTTGTTTTATTTGCAAAGGCACTTGAGCTTTCCGTCGGCCCAAATTAAGTTATATGTGCAACATGGAAGTAACCACACTTAGCCAGAAAAGGTTTAATAGTCCTTTTTTTCTCCCGTAAACAAAACCTACATTAACAATCATGTTTTAACCAACAACCCTTTGTTCATTCTCCTGTCTCTGCTAAGGATAGATAATTATAATGTCGTTGGTGTGTTTTTCTAAGCATGGTTATAATGTTTGTTGATGTGTGCCTCTAAGAATTGTTATAATGTTGTTGGTGTGTATAAATAACCATCCTTAGGATAGGATGGTTATATTCTTGCTGATTTGTGATCCTAGAGATTGTAATAATATTGTTGGTTTGTGCTCCTAGAAATTGTAATAATGTTGCTGGTTTGTGCTCCTAGAGATTGTTATAATGTTATTGGTTTATGCTCCTACAGATTGTAATAATATTGTTGGTTTGTGCGTCTAGAGATTGTATTAATATTGTTGGTTTGTGCTCCTAGAGATTGTAATAATATTCTTGGTTTGTGCTCCTAGAGATTGTTATAATATTGTTGGTTTGTGCTCCTAGAGATTGTAATAATATTGTTGGTTTGTGCTCCTAGAGATTGTAAAAACATCGTTGGTTTGTGCGGCTAGAGATTGTAATAATATTGTTGGTTTGTGCTCCTAGAGATTATAATAATATTGTTGGTTTGTGCTCCTAGAGATTATAATAATGTTGTTGGTTTGTGCGTCTAGGGATTATTGTAATGTTGTTGGTCTGTGCTCCTAAAGATTGTAATAATATTGTTGGTGTGTACTCCTAAGGATTGTTATAATGTTTTGATTTAACGATAAGTGAGCCATCGTATAATTAGTTAGCGGTCACGTCTTACTCTTCCTGATGAAGGACCTCCGAATCGGTCCGAAACTGTCGGTCTAAACCGAGTTAAAATACAGTGAGTATAAACCGTCTTAATACAACTATGTTATAATGTGAGTAATGATGCATATAGGCTATAGGGAGAATACCTTCTTCAGCAGTGGTGAACCTGACGGGCGTGCTGTACGCGCTGAGGTCGGCCTGGTTGCCGCCGGACACTCGGGCGGCGTAGCCCGTCGCCGCTTGCAGTTGGTCTATTTCTATTGTGTGGCGGATATCGTCAGATCTGAGAGAATCAGAACTTACATGCAATTCAATTTTTTATGATTTGTATATAGAAGATGCAGCAAGTTTTTTATAAAAAAAAAACATGGTAAAATAACTCCGGCGCGCGTATATATTCGTCAGTGTTGGAAACAATTTTCACCTTCGCAATACATTTTTCTTTTTTTATTTTGTCTTTATAATAAAACAATATTTTATACTAAAAATAGATATAGACAAAGTATCTATCAAAGTAATCATTTAAAGTAAATAATAGATATATATTAGAATATAATCAAAGTATTCACAATTCTATCCAGGAATGTAATTTATTAAATTAAATGATGATAATTACAAATAACTACGATTATTAACGCATTCCTTATAAAAGAGTCGGATTTAAAATTTAGCTTTAGTGTAACAATATTTCAAGGAGCCCTTTAACAAATGAATATAGGGTAGATCTGTTGACTTTGAACCAAATTTTGATATGCCTTTTCAAAAAGGGGTTTCGAAAACCTAGTTTTAAAATTTGATTTAAATATTACAGGCAGGGATTTAAAATGCTTTAGAGGCCCAATAGTCGAAGGGGCCCAGTAAAATTTGCGTAACAATTTACTGTAAGACTATTAAATATAATTAACTTTACTGCTAAAACTGTGGAATTGGGAGTATTAAATATATCTCTAATTTCTAAAATATGAAGTAAGTCTACTTCAAAATAAGTGGCCTCATATATTTTTCTTTATATAATACAATAATTAGCAACAGTTAATAAGTCAACAAATAGGTATAAAAAAGGCACTTACCTTGTAACATTGATACTTCTAGCAGAACTCCACGACAGTCGTTGCGTGCTGGTGATCTGTATCGTGTAGTACTGCGCCAACGAGCGGGCACTGTCCAGCCATGAGAGTTTCACTGATCTACTCTTGACTGAGTCCACTGATAAGTCGTTTGGAGGGAGCGGTGGTTCTATGGCAAGAGCAAGCATCATTTTTGAAGCATCAGTCAATATTTTTTTTAATATTTAAATGTTGTTTTACCCGTGGGTATCGTAAGAGGCGACAGAGGGTAATTCTGATGCATAACATCTTCAACAATAAAAGAGTGGGAGCCGAGCATTGCACGATTGGATTACACAAGCTCGCACCGGTGTAAGTGGGGTGTAGTTACCCCAGAGAAGATTGTGTAATGGTGATTTGTACCGTATAGTTCTGATACTGAGCTAGTTATATAGTCTTGTCCAGATTGAAAACTTGACCGAGTCCAGTAAATGACAATAAAATATGATGGTTTAAAAGTGTCGGAAAACATTTTAGTATATATTAGAATTGCGCCAACGAGTGCTGTCCTGCCATGACAGTTTCTCAGATCTACTCTTTAATGAGTCTACTGATAAATCGTTTGGAGGGAGGGTTCTAATTCTATAATTAAGTTTATTGTTACGGAGAGTAAATACAATTTATTAATTACCTACATTCTTAGTCATATAATAACTACTGCAAATGTAGATTTAGTTAAGATTGAAAACGTCTCAAAGTTTCTCTATCGTCACGAAAACTTCACTGCAAAACTTTGTAAAAATAAAGATTCTACTATTGTATGTGTCCTAAGTGTTTATTCAAGTTTACATTAAAAGCAACTATAAATAAAATTTTATAAAACACAAAACATAAGTTATTCACATACAAAGGTTTTTAAGAATTTTTAAAGAACTAAAAAACAATAGTTCACACTTACCTAATATAGTAAGGTACACGGTATAAACATCGGCCCCAAAAGGGTTCCCAGCCTTACACTGGTACAACGCTCCATCACTGACTTCAGTCTGAAGGAGTTCCAGAATACTCGTCATACCGTCTTCTGTCTTCATTTCCGATATTTTCACTCTATACAAATAACATATTGTAAAAAGTGTTAATATAGTGGAATTGAAAGTATAAAAATGTGTTTGTCTTTATATAAAAGTAATATGGAATTCCATCAAGAAGTATCAATACAAAGTATAAAGTACAAATAGTAGATCTTATTAAACCAACATTTTATTAATTTTGAAGCTTTTGCTACAAAATTAATAAAATGTTGGTTTAATATAATTTTGCTAATGATTGTGTGTTTGTATTTTTCCGTGTTCTTTTCAATAATTTTTTCCTTCAATATAATACAACCGTGAAATATATAGTAAAACATTACATAAAAACTATTTTTATTAACATAAAAATATCGCTTCAATCTAAACTTATTATATACAGAAATAATCATCCTAAATATTAAAATTAAATGAAATATGTTCCTTCAACTCAAATTAGGTGTGAAACTAATGGCTAAAGTAGTTACCTATTGTAAACCTATAATTTGGGTAAATTAATAAAGATAATATTATAGTATCTATGTAAAGTTCTTACCTTTGTGTTAAAGGATTGATAGGCTTCCCATTCCTCGTCCACATCATTCGAATAGGATCATCTCCTTTCGCCAAACATTCTAATGTCACTTGCTGACCCAATTTAGCTGTTATGTTTCTTGAAGACACGTCGAATGTTATTGGCTCTAAAAGGAAGATTGAAATTATATATCACGCAAAAATTAAAAACCCTATTAAATTTTTTTCTTCATTTTAACTTAATGCATCATATTTGTATATTGATTCATTCTCTATTTTCAAGGATAATGGAAAAGTAAAAAAAAATATTCATGGTTGTTTTTATAGATGATACAACATACCAAGTGACTTATACCATAACACAACAACGAGGTCTACATCTAAACTACATTTATGCTGTTTTATGTTACTGATTTTGGTACTGTTTTATGTTTAGAAACAAAAAGTCAAAAACATACAGTTTACGATAATTATAAAAATTAAGAATTTGTAGTTCAAATGGGCAATAAACGCTTTGCAGTTGAACAGAGGCTACAAAGAAAGTTTAAATCCGGCCCTGTCCATGTCCTTTGATATAAGGCATCACTTTAGTAATATATTGTTATAAGCAGGATTTTATCGCACAAATTTTCAAAATATCTCATCGTTCAAAGGATGCACCTTAATAGTAAATTCTTCGAAAATTAATTGCGCACATCTGTGACAAAGTGAGCAACTAGCTTGTTTAATGAAAAATACAGAAACCTAGCCTTTTTAAATTTTAAAATGCAAAGTAAAGGGTATTAGATGGTTTGTTTGTATATAGGCTTGTATATTTGGATAAAGGCTCCAAAACAGATTTAAAATTGCTTAGATCATTAAAATCCTACTCCTTTCCTTGATGAAAATAGGCGATAGATTTAAAAAAAAACGTTGATTACTTGAAACATGTAGCCCCTAGTGAGAGGCTAAACGTACTATACAAAACAAAATACGCAAATATCACGTTGTATGAAGTAAATCAAGAATACACTTTCATATTTTGCTGTACTGCATAATTATATTTATACTGTACAATAAAGGGTTACATTATCACTGTGGTTCCACGCTTGGTGTAAACTGTCGCCATCAATCATAATAAACCGTGTTTAAATTCCGTCGTAAAGTCTTGAATTTTAAACATGTAAGAGCTATTTTCTTGTACTTATATATTAAATAAACTGTATGCAGTTCGTACTGGACTACCTATACATTTAATTAAGTAAAACAACGTTGTATGTTAGTTCATAAAAGTTGCACATTAAAAGACATACCAACGTGTACATCAGAAAGAGAAGTATGATATAATTTTCATTACTTTTCAGTAGAACTTATTACATTATTATCCGAGTGAAGTGCGGTCTTCTAGGCAAGATGACCGGGTATGGATGGATTTTATGTTTGAATGTAAATGAAAAACATTGTACGACACTAACTTGAGTATTGTTTATCCCATCTTCATTTTATTATAATAGTTTAGACAAAAGAAAATCGGTGGGGAGGTAACGAAGATAGGTAGGGATGTAATAGGTGATTTTCATATGAATATAACCCAGTGTTGTATCAAATGTAAGGTCTTGATTTATGCATTGCAACGTGAGGTCTATCTCGGAGCCAGCCACTAGATAAAATATGTTTTTTTTTTATAAATCTTCCATGTGAATTTTAACATAAATAAATAACAAAAAACAATAGCGTCATGCATAATCAAACATTAGATGTGTTACTTACTATTAACAGAAATCCACACAGTCTTGCTCAAAGCTTCCCCCACTCCATTTTCCACATGACACGTGTACAACCCGGCGTCTGATAACGATACTGAGTCAAATATGAGGGACCCGTTGGATAAGCTGAGGACCCCACCACCTGCTACTTCCAGAACTGGCCTCCAGGTTTCTGATACCACTAAAACATTGATAAATATTAAGCTGTGTTCATTTATTCATTTATTCTTACATTTACAAAAACATGGTAGGTGTACAATAGTATCATCTTAAAGTAGAGAGAGTCCACATGTCTTGCTACGAGTTTCGCAGCATGCAAATATATTTTCTATATAATAATAAGAATATTACAAATTTTGTTACAATTTATACAATGTCACACGGAGTAATACAAAATTGTGTTATCACTACGTTGTTTATATAAAGGTGTTTGCAGACTTCTGTCTTTAAGTGCTTAGATCTATAAAATTATATTCCGGATTATGTTGAGTTTTTTAATTAATAGTTTAATTAAATAAATTTAATTTAATTCAAAAAGAAGTTTTTTGATGGTATGCATATGGATGTGTGAAGAAATGTGGATCGCTTATAAAAATAATTTTGGCAAGTTAAAAAAGGTAAAGGTAAGTAGAAATTCCAAAAGCATATTTATATGCTATTTTTCTTTGCCGTTATTATTAAAACTGCTACATTTTTTTTAAAAACATACTTGTTGGCGGCAAATGTAATTACTGATAATAAAACGATTCTATAACATGATATGTAAACTGCATTCTATAACCAAAAAACTATGCACTTGTGTATGTAATACATAGCAAGTATTCTGATGACTGGATTTACACATATGCATAAACACCTAAAGAGCTCAATCATCCACATATACTTAATTTCGTGTATGCTTTCAAATTATGTTACTGTTTTAAATCATTTTGTAAACCAATTATAAGTTAAATGGCAACAAAAACCTTGCATTGGACAACCACTCCAGGTTTGAAATATCAAATAATATGTAACAATATTCAAATATTACATTTAGAGTTTTAGTATTATATTAAATTATCCCCATATTCTGATTCCTGTATAATCGGATTATGCAAAGAGCTTAATGGCCACTAGAAATACCTGCAAGACAAGCACCATCAAGTTAATTTCAAACAGGCAATGCTGTTAGGATTGAACTCTTGATAAATATTTATTGCATCTTCAATATCATTCTATTAAATTTCAAAACCACGTATTAAAGAGGAAATATTATTGATAATTTTGATTAAATTTCATATTTTTTATTAAGAAAAATACTATTTACTAAGTGTTCGCTAATATTATAGACAGGAAACTTTTGTTGGTTATAATGAATAGGCTTAAAAACTATTGGACTGATTTTAAAAATTCTCTCACCATTCGAAAGCTTCATCATCTACGAGTAACATGTTTTATAACATTATGATACGAGAGCAAAGCCGCGCGGATCGGCTAGTAACTTACTGACTGACTGACTGACTGACCCTTGTTAGATAAAAAATGTAATTACGTGTTTTGATGCAACAATTACCGTTATTTTAAAAAATATTGCTCACTACTTCATTTAATTATATTAATTAAGAGGAAAACTTTGTGTCTATATTTGTAACGTTTTCACAGAAAAACTACAGGACCGATTTCGAAAATTCTCTCACCATTAGGAACCTGCATCTTCACTAAGTGGCTTAGGCTATATAACATTATGCTACAGGTGGGAAAGTTTCATTATCTACGAGTAACATATTTTATAACATTACGGAAGCAAAGCTGCGCGGATCGGCTAGTAACTTAGTGACTGACTTCCCTTGTTAGATAAAAAATGTAATTACGTATTTTGATGCAACAATTACCGTTATTTTAAGAAATATTGTTTACTACTTCATTTAATTATATTAATTAAGAGGAACATTTTGTGTGTATAGTTGTAACGTTTTCACACAAAAACTACCGGACCGATTTCAAAAATTCTTTCACCATTAGGAACCTGCATCTACACTAAGTGGCTTAGGCTATATACATTATGCTACATGAGAGAAGCCGAGAACAGCTAGTTGTTTATAATCCGATTATGGAGAAAGCTCAAGAGCCACTACAAATGGCCTTCAACAAGGCATCGTCGAGTTAATGCGAACATGCAATGCTGTTAGGATTTAGTTCTGACAAATATTTGTGCGAACTGGAGAGCTTTAATTACATTTTGAATATTAACCTTTATATTCACTTCAAACTGAAATCGTATTATTTACAATGTTGGCTATTACCCCTGTTTTATGCAAACATCCTACTTCCTAACTTCGTAATTTCCACTTTTGAGCTGTTTAGCTCTTAAATGTTTGAATCAAAAGACAAAATATACACGAAAACGAAAAAAATCATTTTAGAAACAAGTGCACATAAATTATTAGGTACATATTATAACATTTCAGTTACTAATATAGACAATAGACATCGTTCACCGACAAGATATTTCGTTCGATAATTCATATGCTATTCACATACATACACGCATAGCATATACGCAGGTATGAAAAGAGAAGTACATACATAAGTTTGGCTTCTGTATCTATTTATCATGTAGTAGACGGTTGCTTCAACAAGCTAAATCAATTAATCAACAAATCTGAACCTTACAAAGCTAGCTTTTAATCCTATACCTACGACTACAAAAACGAGGCTGCTTCGATATCAAATCCATTAATCAACATATTATGCTTAAAAAGTCAGTTTCATATTACAAGCATATAAATAATTCTGTATCAACTTCAATCTGCTCAAATCCACATAAAACATAACATACATAATATTAGCATAACATATTAAAGTCAGTTTCATATAACGTA
>LQNK01002309.1:65403-122920 GCA_001586405.1 Phoebis sennae | reverse complement strand
ATATACTCAAATCCATTAATCAAAATATTAAGCTTAAAAAGTCAGTTTCATATTATAAGCATATAACTAATTCTGTACCTACAACTTCAATCTGCTCAAATCCACATAAACATAACATAACATACATAATATTCGCATAACATATTAAAGTCAGTTTCGTATAGCGTATAGTGTATACTACATACCGTCCTTCTTCAACCAATGTGTCTGTGGTTGCGGGTAGCCGCTCGCCTTGCAAGAGACGTGCCCGTTCCTGCCCAGCAACAGTGATGTGTTCTGAGGCTCTTCACTCCATTTTGGTGCCACTGGTAACAGATATTTAAAACATTCATACAGTTCTCACGAAATATAACAACAAAAACAAATTCAATTCAAATATTTAGAGAAATTAAACTAAGGTTTTACCACAATTTAATGAGACCTGCAGACCTACACTAAGATAAAATGTTGTGATTAAATAATCTTATTTTATTACAGGAATTATTAAAACTACACACGAGCCAATTTTTCATGCGCGCTCTAAAAGACCAAATCAACGTGAGCCTCGAAATTAATTAAGAAAGAAGAAAATATAACAATTATTTGACACGCTTCCAGCAGTTGTTTAGAGACTGGAGTGCAATTCAGTCTTATAACGTGAAACACAAAAAAAAGAAAGCGCTAATGAAATTACTATAAAGCTTAAATAGCAAAATCACATACGGGAGCAACGAGCGATGCAACAGAAATTTCACAACTCTTTTTCTTCCGCTCTCTTTTTTACGCTCCGATTAAAAGCGTCACTTTCCATTCTGTATATTAATTTAATTTAAATATATTATTATATACGCATGTTTTATCATGAAATCAATTGTGTATAAGAACATTAAGACTTTTAGTGAGAAGAACGATGGTCTATGGTATATGCGATAAATATATTTCCATAAAATAATAATGTTATAAAACTAATTTACAAAATAATATTAGCGAATTTGTGCTATCACTTTGCGCTACTTCATAAATCTTAAGTACATCATTAAAATTATTGACCTTGACCTAAGTGTCATCAAAGTGCCGTCAAGTTTTATCTTATTTTCTCATCGCGTCAATTTATTTTTAGAGAATTAACGTCGATAATATTGAAGCGTTATTAGATAATAATGAAATTCGATTGACGATAAATTAATAAAAATGTTTATAAAATTAGAGCTGTATAAAACATTATTTTCATACTATTTTTAGCTTTGAATAATTTGTTTTTTCAATCCGTTATTTTTATAGTTTATTCATATTTTGCCCACTGCCAAACATGGACCTGACCTACAGCACACCACTGAGTCTATTTCTTCCTATTGACATTTTCTAAATTATAGTATAATGAATATTGAGTATAGTGGTTCAGTGGCGTGCCTTAGGATAGGCCTATGAGCAGTGGACTGAGAAAGGCTGAAGATAGAGAGAGGGAGAGAGAGAATATTGAGTTTCTCTATAAAGTAATACACATTTTTACTTTTCCAAATCCACTATACATACAATATAAAATTCTATCAAGAAGCAACAATACAAGGAATAAAGTGTGTATTAATATTAAAGTTAAGATAACATAAGTATAAACCAATACAAATTAAGAATAATCGATTCCAAATTGCTTCCAATAAACAAACACAAAATAAAGTGCAAATAAACGTTCATATTTCCGGATTATTTCTTGCAATACCTGAAACACGTGAAATGGAAAAATCCGCCATAGATCGTTATGAAAAGTCGTTTGCCGTGTTTTATGGCGCCGACGGATTTACAGATTAAAAACCGCAATTTATTTTTATTTCCGTCGATTTGTTTTAGATTAAAAATTGTAATGTATTGTTTGAATAACCTGCGATTGATCAACGTTTGATTTCGTATTATACGCATTTGCGAACTATGCTTTAGTTATGAGTTGGAATGTGTGCATTTTATCGATATGAAATCATTGTTTGTATAAATTCTTTCTATGTATTTTAAGTTTTTTTTATTTGAAGAAAATAGATTTTCACTTCTATAAAATGTATATTTAAATATATATAAAACTCAAGGATGACTGACTGCCTGACATAGTGATCGGATCGGGCTGAAATTTGGCATGCAGATAGAGATTATGATGTAGACATACGTTAAGAAAGGATTTTGATCAAATCCCAAGGGAAGGAGGCAAACAGATATATGCGAATGAAACTCTGTGTGTGATAGTCTAAGTAAAAAATGTCTTTTTTCACAAAAAAATATGTGCGTAAAATTCATCAAGAAAAAACGATACAAAATATATTTTAAAGGATTTTCACTCACAGAATATGTTGAAATAATTGTATCTTTTATTTTTTCTTTTCCATATAATACTAAGCATTTTAACCCCATTATTTTCATGACACCTACAAACCTATATAAATTTAGCATGAAACTTTAGATCTGTGAACGAACTGAATGTAATATCCGACAGGATGGTGAATAAAATTAAAAATGCTTTTCCATTATGGCGACCGCCTTTCATTTAATAACGTTCGAGAACAGTGAATAGATACGATTCATCTATAATCCAAATCTTGCAGAAACAATAAAAAACGTAGATAAAATAAAATAAGTTTGATATTTTCAGGTCCTTAAGAGACCATACATTTATGTATGTATTTTTAATTTCAGCTTGATATCTTAACCTATTCCAGAGATAAAGGGTCTAGACAGACAGACAGACGGACGACGAAGTGACCCTATATGGGTTCCTTTATGGTCATTTTGAGGTACAGAACCCTAAAAACGTAATATCGATGTAGTAGTTATTGAGTAACAGAACCTCTCGGTTGTATTTAAAAGTAGGTAATTGCTCTAGTACTTTTTCTTAAAAGTACTTGTATTAAAATGAACACGGAATTAAATATATTGAATTTGTTTTTAAACATGTAAATTGTGTGTTTGAAACGAATCGAAATCCTTTAAAACTTTTATTGAAATAAAATTCTCTTTTTTCACATTCAATACACATTCATGCAATTACAGGTATTTAACAAAAACTTACCTTTTATATACAAGTTAACCGTCCTATTGACTTTCGCCACGTGGTTAGCGGCCACGCACGTGTAGGTCCCGCAATGGTCGAGTGAGACGTTCTTGATTATGAGCACGCTGAATACCTCGAGACTTCGCTCTACTATCTGTTAGAAGAAAAAATACAAAGAGAAGTGAAGGATACATATCTATATATAAATACGTGATGCAAAAACTTTGTACCCCTTTTTACGAAAATTGCGCGGACGCAGAAACATAAACTATAAGTGTGCCAGAAAATTTGGCACACTTATAGTTTATGTGTAGGAGAAGTGTAGAACGCAATATTTTTGATTTAATAATGCTTATAAAATATATTGAATCAATAAATAAAATATTACTTTATAGCTATCACGGTTAATCAGATACAGCCTGGTATTAGACAGACAGATAGCGGAGGCTTAGTTAAAGAGTCCCGTTTTTATTTATTAGCTACGGAACGCTAAAACAAGGACTTTCAATAAAAACCTCATAATGAGATTGTGGAAGGTACAATAAAGTTTACGAAAATTTATTAAGACACAGTAGGTATTATCTCACGTAAAGTAAATTGATTATAACAACGCAAATAATATTATGCTTCATTAGGTACACGCTTACGTAATAGCTTACAGATTAATCTCGTGTCGGCGTTAAATTTAACGTTAGATAACATCATGTTTGGAATATTGTGGGCTAGGCCGAGTTGAGGTTAGGGTATTCCCTACACCCAATGATGCAATTATTAAAAATTATTTTAAGCTTCATCGTTTTAGCTATTAGGCGTATTGCTTCTCGTTACTTATGTATCGAATTAGGGTATCTATTCAAAATAGCTAATACCAAGTTACATAGGAGGGAAAAAATAGCTTACAGATTAATCTCGTGTCAGCGTTCAATTTAGTTAGATAATGTTTGGCATATTGTGAGCTAGGCCTAGTTCAGGTTAGGGAATAGGTTGTAGTGATTTTAAGCTTTATCGTTTTAGCTATTCCACGTTTTGCTTCTCGTTATCTACGTATCGAATTTGGGTCTCTATTAAAAACAGCCAATGCTGAGTTACATAGGAGGGAAAAGCGTTGTGTAATAATGGGGTACGAAAAACGAATTCTACTAAGAGGAAATTATGACTAAATTAACACTTCTCAGGTCAGAATATAATCGATTATAACGCAAATAACATCGCGATTCATTTGTTACATGCTTACGTAATAGCTTACAGATTAATCTCGTGTCGGCGTTAAATTTAGCTAGATAACATCATGTTTGGCATATTGTGGGCTAGGCCCAGTTGAGGTTAAGGAATAAGTTGTAGTGATTTGAAGCTTCATTATATAACTATTTTTGTACTTGTTTACGTAATTTTACAGTATCTGCAATGTTTAATCTAAATAAAAAAGAACTAAGAAATAAAACTGTTAAAGATCATACTGCTTAAGAAACAAGTTGGTGCCAAATTATGAGCCCGCCTTCGTTTAATTAATGAAATAAATTATTTAAAACTTTTTCTTAATTAAAATTTTAGTGAACACTTTTCTTTATAACTAAAGTTCAAGAACAATTTTCAGTTATCACAATTCATGAATGAAAACGATTTTAATTGAATTTTTAAACAATGTCTTCGACACGACCCTAAGTACAAAGCCTTTAAAACCGCTTTTAAAATAAAGTCAATTTATGATGAATAAAAAATCTTTAAATAGATATGCTTCTGAAAAAAAAACGCCTAAGAAGATATTTTTAAGTACCTTTCATTAAAAAAGAAAAATAATGTAAGCTATATTTTTTCTTCTCTTCTTCAGTTTTAAAAAATACAATCGACTTACCTTCAAATGCGGTGGTATCTTCTTTCCATCCTTCAACCAGGAATAATAAACTGGCGAGTCTCCACTCTTCAAATTGCAATGTATCTGCACTATTTGACCTTCCTGAAGATCGGACGCCAATAAAATCTCTTCTAACTGTGGAGCCTCAACGACTTGCAAATCAAAAGATCGTTTCGCCATTTCCCCCGATGGACTCCTAACTATACACGCGTAAGACGCGCCATTCTCAGCCTTACTAACTTTATTTATCACTAAAACCCCATCATTATTGGATAAGTCTCGTTTTCTTAATTTAGGCTTTCGACCGTATATCTCTATGCTCAGTTCCGTTTCGGAACGTTTGTATCGATTCGTCTGTTCTGAGGTTATCTCTTTGCCTCTGTACTCCCAGGTGATTTCTCTAAAATTAATGTTGGATTAAGTGGCATGAGAAGTATAATTACTTCAATTTGGTACGATTACAAACGTGGTTATCTTTTTAGAAAATAATATTGTGCAGTTTTATAAAAATATCTATAGAATTTTTTCACAAAATACAGGATTGTTTCAGCAATTTGCTTAAAAAATTAAGTAAAAAATTGGTCTAAAATTTTTTTGACTACTTATATTGAAACCTTTTTGAAATAACTATATTTTGTTCAAATAAAAATATAATTCTAGTTTTATTTTGAAAATATACTTTTACTGGAATAATAATGTAGCAATTTGGAACATTGTACAAGAATAATTAAAACCAACCTCTACTCTACTTTATAATTGAATGAAAAACACGAGAATTTATATAGAAAGGCATTAAAGCCAGTAGGCCATTGTTAAAAATGAAGGCTTTAGTTTACGAATACAATATTTTTTATTAAAATGTTTATTTACCTTATAGGATACCCATAATATGGGCATTTTAGAGTCACACTTTGCCCGCTTTGTACTTTGATTGGAGGTAAGGTTCTTATATACGGTGGACCTGCAATAAAATAATAAATTACATTTTTGTTGCTTATTATTTAATATTAACCTTATAAAAGTTACAAAATGGCAAAATTCCCACGGTATAACTTAAGTCATATAATTATTCGGTGTTATTTATTAATACGAATACTGAAAACGAATAAATAATAATTCATTAACACCCGGTATTATTATAGTATTCTGCACCCGGGATTCGCTTAAAAGCTCTTATAAATTCAACAAAGCGTTTTGCTATCGCAAACAAAACCATCAATTTGAAACGTTTTCAAAGCATACGTTGACCGTGATCCTATTGCTCTTTTAATACAGAAATCGCGACTCTAAAATTTTTATTTCCCAAAAAAATAAACTGGATCGTTCATTTGTCTTTTTGTCGTTATGTATCACAGAGCGAATTTAAGCGTTGACCTTGGGCAGTTTGTATTTTTATGTCAGAAGCAAAGGTTGAAGAGCAAGGGAAATTGATACCCCATACCTTTTCCTTTTCTGTTCCTTTCAGATCTACGACTGATTTTTACTTTTAAATAGTATTATAAAAAAAGTAAATAAATAAATAAAAAACTTTATATTACTAACAATCGCCCGCGACTTCTCTCACATAAATTCGGACAAAAAGTATACTAGCTTATCTGTGAACAAAATTTCTTCAAAATCGGTCCAGTAATTGATACATAAACACCCAAACTTTCAAGTAGGACTAGTAGGTTTATGTACATTAGTTTGTACCCTATGCCAATACAAAATGACCGCATCTCAGTTATGTATCGTTTGTGTATTCTCGGCTTGCAATCATGGTTACTTCCCTGTTCAATATCTATATATACACTTTGTTCCTTTGTAAACAAGGGATTTTATTTGCTTGTTACCATTATGAGAATAGCTGAAAATCAATGCAATTTGGATTTAATTGATCGACTAAAGCAAGAACTTCTTTAATATTAAAGTTATCATCGTTTTAAAACTATTTGTAATCATACATTGGAAATCATGGTTCTATCTATTATAATTGTTCATACTAAAGTGACATAAAAAAATTGATATTGCCTAAAAATCAATTATTACAGTAATTTATCTTATAAATTCACACTGGAAAACATAGATCAATAATAAATAACCACATCAAACGTTTGTGTACTCCTTGCTTGCAATCATGGTTACTTCCCTGTTCAGTATCTATATGTATACTATGTGCCTTTGTACACAGTCCGAACTATAGGAAACCTAACGGAGCAACGTTACTCCGCAAACTTTGAACTAACACCCTGGTACTATATTATTTTATGTATTGTTCGCAATTTGCATTTAGTTTCATTTGTATCCTCTCTAATAAACAAGGGATATTATTTGCTTGATACAATTACACTTGGATTTAATCGTTCCAAGAACTTCTGTTACTTGGCTTGCAAATTAAATTCTTTAACATTAAAGTTATCATCGTTTAAAAACTTTTTGTAATCACACGTTGAAAGTCATGGTCCTTTCGCATTTTCTACTGCTATCATCCCAGCTATTTCATTTTTTCCTTAAAGAGTGACATAAAAAAAATGATATTGCCTAAAGAATCGAGTATTACAGTAGTATATCTTATGAATTCGTATTGGAAAACATAGATCAATAATAGATAGCCACATCTAACGTTCGAGTACCCATGTTCTGTATCTAAATGTATACTATGTGCCTTTGTACACAGTCCGAACTATAGGAAACCTAACGGAGCAACGTTACTCCGCTAACTTTGAACTAACCCTGGTACTATATTATTTTATGTATTGTTCGCAATTTGCATTTAGTTTCAATTGTATCCTGTCTATAATAACCAAAGGAATAATATTTGCTCGGTACTATGGGCCTTGCTGAAAATCATTGCAAAGTGTTGCGATCTTTTTTGTAAATACCACAAATCAAGGACTTTGTCCTTATTGGCATATCACTTAAAAGCTTACGAAGAACATTTTTGAGTATATTTCTCACACTGTCAACTAAACAATATGGAAATCCCCTCATGTTAAGAAATCATTGCCGCCCACAAGCCACAGGTAACAAAGAAGTGTCAAGAAAAGAAAAAAAAACAATCAATCATCAATCGTCTCAAAAAAAAAAGAAAAAAAAAACAATCATTCATATCAATTCACCAAAAATAACTGTAAATACAATATACACATTATACATTAGAAACCTTAACACAAATTAAAAATCCTTCTTTTAAGTCAGATGAAACTAAACACAATTTCAATGCAAAATTATTCGATCGGAAGAATTCTTTGTGGACTAATTAAATACAAGTCGAGTTTATAAACAAACAAAGAGAAAGTTTTCCGATACAGAAGTGTCTCTTTATTTCTTTCTCGGGACTCATCACTACATAGTATAAAACAAAGTCGCTTTTTCTGTCATGTGTCATGTTGTATGTCCCTATGAACGCTCAAATCTTTAAAACTACGCAACGGATTTTGATGCGGTTTTTTTTAATAGATAGAGTAACTCATGAGGAAGGTTTTTATGTATAATATCATCCATTAAACCCGTGCGAAGCCGGGGCGGGTCGCTAGTTAGCATATAAAATAAAAGCAAGTTTGGCTCGAGTAGTGTGGGTTCTGTATAATTGAGATTTTAGTTTCTAATATTTAAATTTATCTACACTAATTTTATAAAGAGAAA
Organism: Phoebis sennae; assembly: GCA_001586405.1. Classification (NCBI taxonomy): domain Eukaryota; kingdom Metazoa; phylum Arthropoda; class Insecta; order Lepidoptera; family Pieridae; genus Phoebis; species Phoebis sennae. The sequence continues at coordinate 114,434 of LQNK01002309.1, read as the reverse complement.
AGACTTGATTTTTGTTTGTTCGGTTGTTTAGGCTCCGAAAAATAAATTCTTACCACATTATTCCTGGTGAACAATACCGTACAGGAGTGAGACACTAGTGCTAACTTAATAAATCACCTGCTATCGTTATTGATTATCAACGTTAGGACAACATTTAAATAAATGTTTAATATTTTTATATTAAGAGAACTATCCAGAACATTTTCATTTTGATAAAAATTTGCTTTCTTTTATTAATCATTCTCTCTCTACAAAAAGGTATATAGTACACATTTTGCCTTATTTGACGTAAGGAATCCTAAAGGATGTAAAATTTATTGAATACAAACAAGAATGTAGACTACATTACAACAAGCCTTTGTCTGTCTCTATATTTAGATTTCATTACATTTCGAGTTTTTTCATATACATTGCTTTTTTCATTTAATTTTAGTTTGATTTGTTCTTTTTATAAATACTCTGGTAAGGACGACAACGAATGTTCGCTAAGCACTACAAATATATGAGATCCACATATTATTTTCTTTGAAGGCATTAAATGAATCCCTCGCAATAAGTAATATTACAAGTAAAAAATTGTCTATAAAACTCACCTGCACATTTGTAATCATAACAAAATTGTAAGCTTTGATATATCCACGTAACATATTTCGTTTTAGTTTTCATTCCCTTTCAAAATGAATGGATAAAGTGAACCATCCATGAAATTTATTTTATCCGACAAAAAAGTGGAAGTTAATTTAAGTGTGTTGGTGACTTACGATAACGCAAATAATTTGAAGTACTAATGATTATACACACAGAGTATAGAAAGTAACAGACTATATACCATTCACTGATGATCTGTGTGAAACCTTGACGTTGGCAAATTCTGTCTGAGGTAAGAGGGCCAGGAACAAAATAAGAAGAAGAAGCAACAGACTTACCATAAACATTGATCCTATCTTCATGACTAACCACATTCTCTCCATGGTGGGCGACACACGCGTATCTCCCTCCATCATCAACCCGTATGTGTGATATGTTAAGCTGTGTAATCACACCACCGTCTGCTGTCATAGTTTGACCTATTGCGTATCTATAAAAAGGGAGCCATAAGATTGATGTATTGAAACCCAACAAAACGAAAGTATATTTTCCTTGTCTTTGGATTAATGTTAAACATTAATTATTATTTAACCTGACGTTTCGAATACTTTACAGTGAGCGTGGTTTTGGGTGATAGCGCTGACAGATGTCTGCATTGGTATTTCACAATATCTACCTATCCTCTAGATACCACTTTCGTGGAAACGTCGGTTTAAATAATACAGTTAAACCGCACTTATAATCCGTTAAAATCATATTTATTCAATTGGTTTTATTACATTAAAATGAAGGTAAATAATTTAAAAGTGATAAAAAATATTAGTTAAGCCGGCATCGAATCTGCGTTCCCACGTATGTCTACTTAGGCAAACACGCCTTACCATAGTCACAAGTTGAACTGAGTGTATAAAATACCGCTGTTTAAATTCAGCCACAGTAAGAAAAATACATTAAGTATCCTACTGTCATACTACATCATTGATGAACTGCAATCACTGAACTAAAAGATGTTTTTCGTTAAATATTTTACATCTATAAGGCGTCTACAACACACCCGCTTAGTTAATGATCTTTGCTAGCGGTAAGGGATACAAGCCTTCGGCAACTCTAAGCATGGACATATAATGTTATTTGAAGATGTTATTTTATGGTGTTCCTTGTTGGGATCAAACGCTCAGGTAGTTAAGAGCTGAAGTGACAAATATTTGACACAATGCAATTGAGTCTGAACGCTACCAAGTATATTGTTCTTTATTTTTTGATAGTTAAGTTAAATGTTTACAGAGTAATAGATACCAAATATGTCTAGTAAGATTGAAGAATTCGTTTTTGTAACTATGAAATCTTATATTTCATATTCACGTTACAAGTGTATTCTTCAGATAACAATCTTCCAAGAATTAGTAACTTTTAAGTAGGGCTAAGTGTACCAAATATCCTTGACATTAATTATTTACTTCAAAGTTTCTTTATTAAGTAAAGTAGACTGATACTTTATAGCTTTAATTAAATCGACGTTACATATTTGAGTTAATTCATTAATTTCGACCTACTGGTCCACTCGATGACCTCATTGGCTCCACGCCAGGGGTTGCGAAATCATCATTAGACAATATTGATTGAAATAAAACTTGTATCGAGTATTTCTAACTCATCTGTAATATTAATATTTTACAACGTAATATTAATGATCTGTTAAGCGCTAGAGTGTTTTAAGCGTCAAAATTGTACGATGGTAGTTGCTTATTCGAAGCCGTAATCGCGATTGAGATAAATGTATGTAAATATTGTCTTAAGATATTTTGCGAGGTAATTTAAATGCATTATAAGTAGCATGAACTTAAATAAATTAGTCAATTGTTCCAATATCTTTGAAAAATTAGTGACATAGTAAATAAAAAATATAAATTTTTTCATTGACATTTAATATAACCCCGTCTAGTCTCAAACTAAGCAAAGCTTTTACTATGGAAAGTAGATAAATGATAGACATATTTAAAAATGCGCTTTTTTGTAAATACATATATACTATAGATAGATAAACACCCAGACAATATAAAATTACAATGTTTATCACATCATAATTTTCTGCTCGTCGGGATTGAACCCACATCCTTCGGCGCAATAGATCATTGCCACATCTAGTGCGCCAATTGGGTCGCCGTTTTATTTTGTTAGAATTACGTGTAATATCTGGGGACATCTATTAATAGAAATTAATTAAACCATCATGAACAGAAAACTAAATTCTACGACATTATCTACCTTAACTAAAATAAATACAAAACATCGAAATCATAAATAATTAACAACAATAAACACTAAATCTTACCTCGAGTCCGTATTTGAGGATATAACAATCCCATCCCTCTCCCAAACGAACCTCGCCGGGTGGGGGCCGTTCACTACACATTGTAAATTCACCTACAAAAAACAACTTTATTGCCATATACATAAAATTGATTTTCCACTACACAAGATGTTCAGTCCTTTGAGAATAATTACATTTGTAATTCATGAAAGTGAGTCGTATTTTGTAGGTAATAAAACGCAATATTGTGTACATTGAAGAGGCCAATTAGGTAGTAAGAGGCTGTACGGTATCAATTTATTAGATTCCAGTCGATTTAGTTTTGTAATGTGCTTCGTATTCAAATCTTTTGTATAGATAAGCTGAAGGGTGTTAAACTTCGTAACGTTATGTTGTTATGAGCTGTTTATTTTCAGGTTTATTACAACAGATGGTATTTTATCATATTATGATATTAAAATATTTTTTTAATATCTATCGATGATATAACATCATAGGTATTAAAAATATGAAAACCAAGCTTTCCACCCGCGGCTTCGCTCGCGTGGACCTGGCAATTCGAATTTTTCACGCCGTAAAAACCGTGCTTGAACTTCAACGAACATTTAAAAAAAAGAATTGTCCAAATTGGTCCAGTCGTTGTTGAGTTATGCGCTTACCAACACATTTTGCGATTCATTTTTATATATAAAGATGACTTAAAACTTATTTCCAAAGTTACAAAATAAACGTTTGAATGATCTAGTAGTGGGTACATTTAATGGCAAAACTGCTCCTTAGGAAAAGTATCAGTACCAATTATGGATATTTTTGGATATTTTTATTAATATTGTATTTTAAATTTGAAACTAAATTTATCATTTTTACAAGTAATTATGCAAATCAATGATTTCATTTGATTGGATGAAAGTAAAGTACGTAGACAAGTTTGACTTCTTAATAAAACAAAATGAAAGAAAATCTGTTCTAAAGCCGTACTTACATCAACACCAGCGGTAACTGTAGTTTCTCTAAAATATTGCGACAGCATCATTGGTACGTTCCTCTTATATCGATTGAACACATTTCTTGAATCTGAAACAAGGTTACTACTTAAAATCTTTGTACCTGGTATTTGGAAAGGGATAGGAGAAAATATGTTGAAATTATTGTGAACTTATTGCTAGAAATTCTTCGCCAAAGCATTTAATGTGCCATAGGCTTTATTACTTTTATTAAAACAGTTTCGGTTGTTTACGTCTTGATTATGGAAAATGATATCATAGTTTACGAAAGCATTATCCAAATTATTGATTTATATACATCATGACAGTATTGCTGCTTACGGTGGAAATTGTTCAAATGGAAACGGTGGAAATGGTGGAAACTTTTTCATGACAAATATTTAAAAATAATTCTGCACCGTATTTATATCAAAACATCAGAAATAGTAAAAAAAAATAGCAAATTAATATAAAAATTTTATTACATCTTAAAAATATCGAGTGGCTTTGCTACGAGTCGACAGTTAACTTAAATTGCGTATAAAGTTCACGTAGAAATCTAATCATTATTAAAGATAGAAATTTATATTCGGCAGCGAAAATTGCCAAGGGACATCTATTGAAATTCAGTTCCAACGGTACTTCTTACCTTTAGCATGAATTAATTTCTCCGGTAAACTGGCTTCCTTTGAGGATTTGTGCTGATCCAACAAGCTAGCTTAGGATACTATGAAGTACTATTTGAAATGTTGATTTTATGTAGGGTTCATATTGTGTTTACCAATCCAAAGTAAGTGAATAAGATATGAATATATGCTCATGTATATTTACGGAATTTGAAGTCATCTTTAGTTTTATAAGTTTATATTCCTGTTTCTCATCGTTTAACAAAAAATAAATAAAAGCATAATATGGATTTGAAAATAATGTGAGAAACAATACATGTATTAAAAATGCCTAAAAAATAAAACAACAAAAATTGGTTTAAACGAATATAATATAAGAAGTTCTAGTTATCGACTATTCCGATATCAAAGTATGGGTTTTATTTAGATACGTATCTAAATACCTACATATTTTCATGCTCATAAAATCGAAATTTTACATTAGAGAGGTTACTCACCGTCATTTTGTAGTATTTTTAATTTTAAAATTTTCACAAAATAAAAATATTCTAGAGCCGCCTCGTGCTAGATTTTTCTACAATTTTTTTTTGTCAGAAAAGAACTAATTCGAATTCCATCCAGCCAGTATTAAAAGACTATTATTACCACATTTAGAATCGTAAAACGAAAACGTTTGAAGTTCCGGTGAGAAATTTAAACCAAGTGTTAAAATTTAAATCTTTTCTTTAGTCTACATTATTTTGTAATTGTTAAAACTTTTAAAGGCAACTAGAAAAGAAAAAATCCCGCCTGGGAACCGAATTTTGAATTTGGAATGTAACTTTTCGATTTACTTTTTTTTGTAAGTGAGGACAGATCATTATTCTAACCGGCCAGTACTGAAAACGATCACAATTAAAAAATCACTACATAGTTTAAAACAAAGTCGCTTTTTCTGTCATGTGTCATGTTGTATGTCCCTATGAACGCTCAAATCTTTAAAACTACGCAACGGATTTTGATGCGGTTTTTTTTAATAGATAGAGTAACTCATGAGGAAGGTTTTTATGTATAATATCATCCATTAAACCCGTGCGAAGCCGGGGCGGGTCGCTAGTAAAATATAAACCAAAACGTCATCATTCAAATAAAAACGCTACTGAGGAGTGAAATTGAAATCAAAACTCACCGTATTTCACGTTTTCCACAGTAACATCGGATTCGCTGTAATAATTCTTGTTAAAACTGGATATTGATCTGTAACAAAGCCCGAAGCGGCAATTATTTTTAATGAAAACGTAATCGACACTCACTTCAGCGTTTATTATAAAAAAATCTCTATTTGAATATTAATGGACCTTAACTGTAAAACGGGATTGACCAGAGATTTAGAGATATTACTTTGTACAGTTACATTTTTTTTATCGAAATATTTGTAGTTTTTAACGTTCACATGCATTGATTCTACATATACTAACCAGGTACCTATAATGTATATGTAATTTTACGCTTAATTTCCTGCATATGACTTTGTTCGGATTAAATCCTCTTATTACCTGTTCTAGCTAAAAACCTATCTGTATTTGAAATTTCATCAAAATTCGTTCTCACATTTATAATATGAGCATGTATAGGACTAGTATGGAACCCAACAAAAGATTACTGTAGGGGTTCCCAAACTATTTTTGTATGGATGTATCCACAGACTAGTAAATATAATTTCTCGTAGACCTTATCCAATATTCATTGAGCCGAATGTTTGTATCTTGTGAGTGGATTGGAGTGATTCAAAGGTCGCACGGCTTTGAACAAACATAAATAAATATTAGGATTCAAAGGAAACTATAGCCATCGACTACTAAATTTAAAAAGGTTGAATTTGACTTATATTGATTTCATTGGGCTCCAGTTTCAGAATATTTTAGTTAAACTGTCACTAGTTATCGATTCATTAACAACACACATTTAAGACGCAATTTGTCAATGATACGACGCTAGTCGCCATTTTTAACCGACTTCCAAAAAAGGAGGAGCTTCCCTATTCAACACAATTTTTTTTGTATGTTATCATATCTCATCTATTTATTCTGCTCCCAATAGACTATCACTAATTATTTTCTGCAGGAAAATTTAAACGCATGGAAACTGTAGAAAAGCATTTTTTTTAATTATATTCTCGATACATTTTTATGGTGTGTTCTGGATAATATATTCGTTATAGCCTTATATTTTATAGTTTATATTTTAAGTTAATACATTTTCTTCTTTACATCTGTATTTATTTAGTAAAATTGAAATAATACAGATCGGAAAATGAACACATAATATAAAGAGCAGGTGGATCGGTATATCTCGGTCAGAATATCGACGTTGTTTATTGAGGCTATAAAATCTTACGAGCCGAAAATTTTAGGTATCTGCCGTTACAACTTGACTAAGCAATCTATCGATTTAATAGATATTGATGTGTCTATGGGATATAATATACGGTGGAGAATATGTTTCTATACGTGTAATATTCAAAGTAAATTTGTGTTTTGATATGTCGATACTAAAATAACATTTTATGTCTGTTTTTCAGTGTGACAGCCGCCACTTTTTTTGCTACGTGGTAAATAAAGTAATATTACATTGATTAAAATATACGTGATGTGTCTATGTCTATATTATATTTTATTATAGTATGTATATTAAGAAATGGTTTCACATACAAAACACTTTATAAAAATAACTATATTTTAATAGAATATACTACAGCTATTTATATCTGCATTAATTTAAATGACAAATAATAAAGAATAACAGAACGGAAAATGAAACCATTGTTTAAACATGAGCAGGTGTGTCGGTATATCTCGGTCGGAATATTAACGTTGTTTATTGAGACTATAAAACCTTACGAGCTTGTACTGAAAGTTTAGATACTTGCCGTTAAAACTTGTCTGGTATATCTATATTGATATAGATTTTATAGATATTGATACAGAATAGAATATAACAATAACAGTTTCTGCTTGTACAATATTTAAAATTTATACATGTTTTGTACAAATTTATACATTTTTGTTTGTTCGTCGGAAATTCTATTAGTAACTTTATGCTTGAGGTTAAAAAACTACTTATGCCCAGTTTCTATAAAAATAAAACGAGTCGTTTTACTTACGGACAGTACAATATTTTGATAGTCGGAAAACTAAAACGTAACTTTAATAAACGAGACGTTAACATAACTAACAAAACTTTGTTCCGATTTGTTGAATATAACTGTTCGTTAATGAAAACGATTCGTACCTGTTGTACTATGACGTTCCGTCGTTTATAGAAACTGGGCCTAAATGGAAACAAAATTGAATTGATATGACGTTATAGTATAAGTGAAAAATACGTTTCTCAATTCGTTACTAAATTTTGAAAATTGTTGACTTTTGTAACTTGTCGTAAAATGTAGTTCGGAAATCACGCGTAAACGAGAATAATAGTCTCTCATAATAGAAGTACAGACTGGTTCCTAAATAAACAGGAAATAAATCGTTTTCTTAACGGACGGTTGAACTTTTACTTATGTTCTTACGTCCGTTTTCTGTAATATAACAATTTGCTGAACGAGTCGTTGAATTTTGATACAGCTTCTATGAAGAAGTATTTTGGAATATTTTTTCGTTCAGTCATTATTATCTTATGCAATAACGATCGAATTCTTAGCTCCAAAAATGAATTATGAAACCGCTCACCGTTTATATTTTTAAAAATATTACGTCAATTTGACATTTATAATAATGCTAGAGACTCGCTTCGAGCTAGACCTCCCGTTGTAATGTACAAAATAAGACTATACATTGAATTTTTACGTGCCACAACTAGAAATAAAATAACACTTCAACATGATAGGACAAAGCCGATGAAATAATGCCGATCAGAAGAATAATATAATAAATAAACTTTCCGATATACCAAATAAAAATCCTATATAAAGGATATTATCAACGAGCAAGCCATAATAATTGTGATAAAGAGCATTTTAATGCGATGTGTCCATATACAGGTGCACCATTATCTCAGGTGCTCGAATATTGTTTAGGGACCGATAAAATACGGTATCCATCCCCTACTATAGATCCTTAATAACTTATCTACACTAATATTATAAAGTGCTTGTTTGTTTGGTTGGTTGTAATGAATAGGCTCAATAACTACTGGACCGATATTAAAAATTATTTCACCATTCGAAAGTTACATAATCCAAGAGTAACATAGACTATTTTTATAGGCTTTGTATGTAACATGCTACGGGAGCGAGGCCGTGCAGATCAGCTAGTAATATTATATGTAAATAAGTAACTTTCAATGAACCAAAATTAAAAATAATTTATTTTCTGACAAACCACAGCAAATACTGTTCCACATCTATACAGGACATATTTGAATCAGTATTTATGTAAAGTCAGCAATGTCTTTCAATATCGGAAACCATGCTCCCAATATCTAAAAACATAGAAATTAACACCGAAACACTAGAAGATAATTATTAACTGCGACTCCCAAAAGAGTTCTTAAAAATTATCAAATTCCTTTCCGGTCCATAAAACCAACAACAATACGCCGCACTTCCAACTCGCAATACCAGCGTATAACTTAAACTATTACCATAGAAATGAATAGTAAATACACTCGAATATGTTCATAGTTAAATCGCTCCGAGCAGTTCTTGGAAACACGTTGCTGTTTTATTGTTGCAATAAAATTATATGGAAATATCTCGCGCATCGACTCGTACTATTTGTTCTTTTTACGATAAAAATGAACGAATGGATGAATGAATGAATGAATATTATTTATTATACACATACCAAGGAAATTTACACATGATTACATTGTACAGTATAAGGTGTAATAAAGGCCTTATGGCTTTAAAGCCATCTTTTCTAGGTAACCATAATAAAATAGTTTAAGTGTTTTTTTTTTATATTTTTTATTGTTATTTTGTTTTGTTTTGTTTCTTTTTTTAATACGTGTCTCTTTTATTTTAAGTTGCCAAAGTAAACTAAATCATATACAATTATTTTAAAATTTCCCACATAATTTCGTCTAATTTCTAATATTTACAAAATTTGTACTCTACACTGTATGAAAAAACTTAATAAAATTGTATTTGTAATAGAAAACCCGAAACATTGCTATTATATTCTTGCAATTAAATATACAATTTTATTCGAGTCTAAATCCACTCCCACCATTTAAACTTGTATGGTTTGTACAAAAATAGCATAAATTGTGTTTTTGTCAAAGGAAAACTCAAAAGAAAATATTGTGAATCCGCAGAACGACGAAGCTTATTTTGGGGTGAATAATTTTATGAGGTTTCTGATGAAAATAATAAGTCCTTAACATATATATGTTTTTATTTCAATATTGTTTTTATTGAGATACCGCAGCGCGTGACATTTGTGGAATTTTGTAAGTACATCTCGATCAAGGTATTCGTTAAAAATGTGACTGTAATTTTACTCAGTAATTGCTTAAATCCCTGAGGACCGTACCTTCATATTCTTATTAGCTACATAATTTTGCCACTTGCCTTCAATTATTCAATTATTAAGCTGAAGAACAATCAGAGATCTAACATATTATGTCTTGCATGGTTATGTCATGTAGTTACACTGTTATAAATAGACCAATACGCCACTCAGTGAAGATGTAGCTTTTTAATAGTTAAAGAATTATTGAATCCAGCTCAGTAGTTTTATGTGGAAACATTACAAACATACACACAAAACACAAATGTTTCCTCTTCATAATATTGATATAGACCGAATTATACCGAATATATTTCTCGCGATCAAAAAATGTTTCCATCAGTTATAAATTTGTAACATTAATATTACAACGAATTTATACTTGGTCTTACTATACGTATTCTTTCTTTGCCATAAACTGCCCACTTGACTGCACAGATAAGTAATTTGTGACACTAATATTTCCAGCCAATCGCCAATAAAACTACCCTCAACATATTCTACAAGTGACGTCATTTGGCAGCGGTCTCCGCAGCGCTGCCAACTGGTGTACATTCGATTCCGTAATTTATTGAATCAATGCCTTCCTCTGTTTATCGGCTGTTACGTTCAAATCGGGAAATAGGCCAAATGCGATGTACAAGTATGGATTTTTGATTTTTGTAGCATTTATGTTATAAAAGGAACGAAAATAGTAAGTTAACACATTTTAGTGTGAGGATACACAAATGATATAAATTGTTAGGAGAAGTTAACATCTATACGACAATAAAAATTAAAACTGTCATCATCTTATATAATATTGTCTGTTATATTTTTATACGCGTATATTATTTTGGATATGCGCTATTGCCATAGAAAAAGGATCCGCGAATAAGAAAATGTAGAATATAAATATTATTACCTTGCCACCCTCATTTTGCACACATACAACCAAACGTAAACTATTGAAGAATCTGTTATAAATTATGTTTTTGGTCCTCAATAAATTGTTTAAAACTACCCTCTAATAGTTACCCTCCCTGAAATTGCTAATTTTCCTCACATATTATCTTGTTCAAGGCATATTTTCAACCTCATTTAGACAACGAATGTTAACATAAATCAAGAAAACGTTCTCTGTATACAATTAGCTATACGTAGTATAAATTGCCTATTCAAAGTCGTAAATTAAACAACTTCGTAACTAAAATTTGGACCCTTTGTTCCTCACGATTCTCCTTGGAACTGTAATGTTCGGGAATTTCTGTGGTTTTGGAGACTTACATTAAGAATAATACTTGTGTTGTAACTCTGATTCTCTCTAGGGAGAAGTAGATCAGTATTCTGAGGCTTTCCAGACCGACATTTTTTTGTTATATTTATTGAATTTGAGTTGTGACAGGATTTTTGTGTCTTCATTAGCATTATTTTATGTCTTAAGTTAAGATAATATAGTTCACCCATTGTTTAAAAGAATCTTTAAATAATTTAACACCTCCGTCCGTTACTTCGATCAATTTATTAAAATATTATATTTTTATGTTACTTCAATCATGATTCTATTAAAATTTGTCATACGTCATATTTGACGTAACCTGGAAATAAATTATATTAATTATTATAACTAAGTAACGGTCCAGTAGTTTCTGAGCCTATTCAGTTCAAACAAACAATCAAATCAAATTTTTTATCTTTATAGTATTAGTGTAGTTTTTATTAGTATTTAACAAGCTTTAAAGAATTGTATATTATGCGTGTTGTATTGTATAAGGCGTGTTTGATTACCTCATCACCCTTTCACTTACATTTTACAATCGCAAAGACCATTTATGAAGCAATCTTGTTCCGTGATCTAAAATTATGAGCATTAAAAGACCCCAAATTACATTTGAGACCCGTATTTACCCACAGATTTAAAAATGTATTTATTATACACATATAATACATATCTTTTAACACGTGTAATACAACAAACTTTTCCGCTTTATGATATTTATATAGATATAACAATAGATTAACATGTCTGTACTCTAAACTAATATAAAGCGAAAAGTTTGTTTGTTTGAACGCGCTTATCTTGGGAACTACTGGTCCGATTTGAACAAAATAATTTTGTGTCAGATAGACCACTAATCGATGAATCGCGCTGATCAGGTAGTGCCTATAGAAATTGATACAGGGCCAGTTCCTATTAACTAAAGAACGTCACAGTAAAACAGATACGAATGGTTTTCATAAACGAGCGGTTACTCAACCAATCGAAACCAAGTTTTGGTAGTCTATGTTACCACTACGTTTATTATAGTTACCATTCAGACTTACGCATAGTATAATATTGTACTGTCCATAAGTAAAACGTCTTTTTCGTTTTACCTTTGGCCTCCAATTCACAATGAATCCGATAGTAAGAAGAAGAAAGTAGGGAAGTATCGATAATCGGAATAAGATTCATACAAATACCTACGGAACCGGAAACATCTTCGTTCTGACCCGATTCGGATTTGTGAATCAGTACCCTGGACAACAAGTAACAGTAACTAGAAACTCAAAATTGTATTGCTATATTAGCTTTTTATTATCTCACCCTTTCAGTCACATTATACAATCTCAAAGAACATTCACGAAGCAATCTTGTTTCGTGATCTAAAAATATGAGCATTAAGACCCCAAATTACATTTGAGACCCGCTTGCGTACTTAATGCAAGGGATAATGAGCTTTAAATTTTGTTACTTTATTTCAGACCCTAATTATTATCATTAATTTAATCTTAATTACTCAGGAAATCCTTTAAGGGTGTTTCATTCATTATTAAATGGACGTTGGATAGGTGCTTAGGTGCTAAGATGGGTCTTAATTTACTATATTATACATAGTATTACATAAAGTCCGATGTCAGTTCCTATATAAACTCAATCTTTAAAACAACACAAGGAATTGTAATACGGTTTTTTAAGAGATAGTGATTCAAGAGGAAGTTTTTTAAGTATAAGTAGCCGGGGTGAGGTGCTTGTGTTTTATAAATAGAAGCTATTGCTATGTGCTAGAAAAATAATAAAGGAGTAATAAAACATGGTAGAATATAATCTTTGTGCTAATGATCAAGTTAATCAATTTTTCCGTGCAGTTGTAAGAAACATAAATATATATTATTTATTTATTATTTTCACGCATTTTATAAAAAGGCAATTGAATCAATTTTTGCCAAGCTGTATACAGTTTGTTTGCGAGGGCTCTTATCTATAACTTAGGTTAATGCGGATTATAAAGCGGATAATATCTATTACATCATTTTGAACCGCGAAAATACTGATGGTCTTGAAAAGACTAACAAATTGTCACTGCTATTCAATATAATATTATGAAACATTGTTTGTTAAAACGCTTCACCATTGAATGTACTCCAAGTAAGTAAACCGTGGGGCACAAATAGTATTTAATATTTGTATGAAGTAGGATTTAAAACGTAAAATTAAAATACATTAAAAGCACGCAGCCGTAGACAGGTAGTGAGTCAAACGGAACACGATAAAAATAAACGGAATATGAATTTTCAGACCGAAATAACGCGGCTTAAAACGTTACATAACATACCTACAAATGGTAATGCACCAAGGCACTAAATTTATTTAAATTAAAAGTATTAAAAGTTTAGAGAATTCATTATTACAATCATCTTTTAATTCGTCTGATACTTTTAAATACTCCAGTTGTGAGATCAATTACATAGTTTGGACCCATATAGTGGGGCTGTATAGCTAAAATCGTAAAAATATACTTTGAATGGGTAGCCTTGGTTAGGTAGGTACGGTAGGGGTACATTACAGGGTACACGGTTTCTTCCTATATGATTTTTTGAAGCTCTGGAGTACAAAAATCTTCTCTTGTCCTCATATACATAACAATTTAGAACTAAACCTATAGAAGAAAACCTCGACATTCAAACCTGTATTAACATACAATTCTTGTGTATATTATAATACTATGCGAAGTAAGACATTTCTCAATCCGTTCCAAATGTAAAGTCTTTATTTAAAAACAATGAAACTTAATGTAAACGCCAAACAAACCGCCACTGAAGTATCTTTTATTTTATTAATTGTTAGCTTTTAAGTCACTGTCGCATTGGGTAAATAACCTGTAATGGCATGTGAAAATTAGACAAAAGTATTTAAATAAATCTTCTCTGAATAGGATTCTAAGGCCCTGTGCGTTGTGAGAACTCATAGTATTGTTTGTGAATAGTATTAGCACAGATAATGTAATACTATACTAGGTATTAGTGTCTTAATAAATAATTAATTTTATCACTAAATCCCTGGACGTCTCGCAACTTTATTTATCTTACAAAAAAAATATTATTAGATTTGTATATTTATATACGCACCTCACAGAGACCATGCCTTTCGTTTCCTTAATTTCATCTTTGCTAAAATTTGATGTTGCTATACCTGTAATAAGAAATACCAATAAGTAATATACTTTATAGAAAATAACCAAAGAATTAATACATAAAACATGAAAAATTGAAATACTTTGAATGCATGAATGGAAAAATCCTTTAATCGCACCAAAGCTTAAAGCTAACAACATGATGGGGGAAAAAGGTACATTACAAAATAGGCGGCCTTATCGCTAAATAGCGATCTCTACCAGGCAACCCGTGGTAAAGGAATAAGATACAACAAAGGTAATGCGGTAGATGCGCAACACTTACATAAATTTTGTAATACATACTTTGGATGTTTTGGTGTCATTTATAGCGCAAGTACTAAACGGACTTTATGAAATTAACCCAAGAGAAGCGACGGGCAGTAGCTCGTGTATTAAAATAATAAATAAATTAATCATTTATTTCCAAGAAGTTTTTTACATAAATTATGTCGCCCAGCTTCCTGAGATAGTGTAAACTGTTTTCAGGAACCTGTGCTTTCCATTTTGATTACTATACTTTGAAAATTACATGCAAATTACAATATCTTTACCGTTCTTATCCAATTCCTATTATTCCACTACCATTTATTAGTCAATAAATCTAGCATACCTAAACAAAAAAACATCATGTGATCTGCGTTCTTTTTAACTATGGTATGAAAAATAAGTACCTAGGTACCCAAATTTGGGATTTAGACATCCAACTTAAAACTGGAAACTATCATCTAAAGGTTATACCTATATAATAAAATGCATTTCCATCAAGAAGTGACAATACAGTCTATCAAGTACTATACCTAGGTCTAGACTGTCCTAACATATCAAAGCATTGTTTGAACACCGATAGAAGTGCCTTCCATACAAAAGATCACACCCTTATAAATACAGCGCAGGATACGAGAAACTCGTTAAAACTTCCACAATTACACAAGTGTAACTTGTAACCGTCGCGTTGCTTCCGTCACTTGAAACTTATATTGTCGTCTGTTTTTCAGGAAATACTTCGCACTATATCTCACATAAATGTTGGCTGCAATAGATTTTCGAATTTTTCGCGAACTTCCTGAGGGAGGATAGTCTTTTATTTCACAATAGTTTCAATGGGTATAAATCGAATTGTATTTTCTTCTGATACAGAACTAGAATATAAAATTCAAAAATTCCATAAATACTTTTTAACTACTTTAGCGCGTTTCGCTCGCGTGGACTACAAAATTCTGTTTTTTGTGGAGGCGCGCACAGTGAGAGATTTTGGTCGAACTTATCCATTATTTCTGTGTAGCTTTAACCAATATGGTTACATACACCAAGCACGGAAGCTTAAAAAATGGAGTAACTTTTCCCGTTTTCCCAACGTTTCTTTTCACTGCTCTGCTCCTATTGGTTATAGCGTGATACAAAGTATACTATAATAAGCACAGGAGTATGAAAAATAATTGTACCAAATTTCTTCAGAATCCCCACGGATTCTATAACGGTTATACTGACAAATAGACGGACAAAAATTTACAGATTGCGTTTTTGGCGTCAGTATCGATCCCTGAACCCCCTTAATAGTTAGATAATAGATATAGCCAGAATTGATCTCTCTACAGATATATTTTAAGAATAGATAAGAGCAAGCAATGATATTATTAACAGCATATCATCTGATATTTATTCGAAACCACAGTGTTAAAGCTTCTGCACATATTAGCAATGCTGTTACAAATTGCTGGCACGTAACATTTTTACGTAACATGAAAGCATCTTGCTTTTTAATTCTCTTCGTGTATTATTTCCGCCAATGCCATATCTATACTACTAATATAAGCTTGCACATTCATTTGTTTTTTAACGCGCTAATCTATATATTAATACGAGATGAAAATTTTGGACCCCTTTTTACACAAATTGCTCGGACGCAGGAGCATAAGATATGACATACTTAGAGTTTATGTGTAGTTAATTTAAATTATTCTGTGGTCAAATTGTTTCTTTTGTTTTTAATTTCGTCCATAGACATAGACATAAATAAAATTTAAATTTATTATGGTCGAATTTCGACCTCTGGGCGACCACTAGTTATATTATATATCTCTGGGGTTACCTAGACTTTTTATCTACGTCATAAGTCACAGTTCCAAATGTCAGGAACATTTGTGAGAGGTACCGGTTAGTTGGCCGTATCAAACTAGGCGGGGAAAGTTATAAATCAACTCCAGGAACATTCATCTATTTTAGCCATCCATTTCACGTTAAATTTTTGGTAACGCTGGTATCAAAAAATACAGGGCATATGGAAAATACTACCATTTTCTCTTTAAAGAGAAAATCATTCTTTGTGATTACAAAAATTTTCAAGAAGGAATATTACGAACTAAGGACGGGTCCAATACGATAAGTTTAATGAAATATTCACTACATTTTAAACATTATCCTAATTTTCTGTTACAGTTGTCGAGACCACGCTAGTTGCGTTGTCTATACAAATCGATAATCAAGATTCTTACAAAAATTTAACACTAAGTATTATTTTTCGTTAATGCTCATTTTACAAGAACAATCAGAATATAATAATTTTTAAAGGATTTAAAACGTGGTTTATTATACATTATTTTATTTTGTTATTAACCAGATGTTTCGAACATTTTACAACGAGCGTGTTCACGGGTGACTCAGATGACAGAATCGTCTTCATCTTTTAAAAAGTTGTGTGTCTACCTCCACTTATTTCCACGAAGATGATATTATGTGGAAAATTGGCTCGGATTCTTGCAAAATTGGCAGAGATGGGGTTTTAAAACCCCATTTTGTCAAGCATACCAAAAGACAAGAGGACATTGTAGGTCAATATTGCAATTTCCTATTAAATTATATTTTCATAAGGAAAGGAAGGGATGCTAAAAAGATAAAAATACATGTATGGAATTTAATTAATATTTAAAAATAAAAACATTTAAACACAGAAAAAATATTTCATTCAGTTATTTTAAATGAAGTGTAAGTAAAATATTTTATATTATGCCAAAATACTTCTATTTAAAACTTATAGGCATTTACTTTTTAAGTTGGACACCTATATTCTCTACCATTTCTGTCCTACATCTCCTACCATTACTTACCTAACCTGAACTAACGCATGCTCCATAGCGTTTCTAAAAAGACGTACGCGTCTCCGTAAACCAAACAATTCGGCAGAGGTAGTCCCCCGAGCCCCGTTCATTTTTCAAGAAGCATTTACAAAACCGTTATCTAGGTTACATCTCGGCTATTGAAACTTTCTTAAACTGAGCTAAGCTGAAAAGCCTATTTCGAGATGGGATGTAAAGAAATCTCCTTTAAGACGTTGCCCCTTTCAAATTTAATTTTACTTATTGTTGTGAGTTGAGCATTAATTTCAGTAATGCTGATGTGCTTTTTGTGTTTTTTTGTGTTATTTCTTCTTGATACTGTCTTGGATTGAATGGGCACATTTTTATAAGACGCTATGTCAAGACCGTATAGAAAAGTTTTGCTAAAGTCTCGCTAAGTTTATGTTACAATTTTGCAAATTTAAGATTGTTTGTTCGTATACTAGAACTATTTCGATACTAAATCAAGCTCTGTAAATAAATTGTTTTGACAAAACTCGTGAATAGAGAATTGCTTACAATTATTATTAAATAAAAACTAAACATACATGTCAATTAATTTACTACTGTCCAGAACTAATACATCTTGAAATTTATAGACAAAATATACTTTTACAATATTGAAGCACAAAATTTAAACATTAACATGTACATAAGGGAATTTGTATTTTTATTAAATATCATAGTAGTATGATTCAGTATTGATAGTTATAGTACGAGCATAATATACAAAACAACAAAAGGATTTCTCTTAAAAAATAAGCAAACAATTTCTGTCTATTCACTATTGAAATCGACAAGAGATAAACAAACATTAATTACTTTTCAATACAAAATCTTCATTAACAATAATTTTATCCGTTATTTTAAATCTATAGCTTAGAGTCAATTAAAACTTTAACTCTGGTTAACTTAAGTACGAAGGATATGTCAAGAAATAAAGCTGCCAAATGCCGGACTCAGCGTGGAAATTTTGTAACAGTCCATAACTAGATGTAATATTATTAAAGTACTTATTGTTGTGAATACGTTATTAATAAACCTAAAAAACAACATTCTGAAATATTGGATATTAAAATATTTTGACCTTATCGAATATGTTCAATAAACTCATAAAATTAAATTGAATTTGAATAACAAAACATTCCAATTAAAATAATTGTTTTCTACTCAACACTTTAAATTACTTACCAATACTTTGAATAATAAACAAAAACGTCCATATTTTTCTATCCATGTTTACAAAAAAAACCACTTCTCAAAACATAACTAAACAAAACCAAATCCACTTAAATCCATCATTCTGTAAAGTTTCTAGAATCTTCTAGAATGATTTTCTAGAATAACCATTCGAACGAAAGTTGCGTAAATTCATCGCGATTTCCCGCTCTTTTACAACAAGGGCGCGTGCATCCCTCTCCGCTGTTCAACTCATACTGAAGGCTTTTCAAATCCCCTACTAGTAATACTACTAATATAGAACCAATTAGATAACTCGAATATTGTCAAGTGAAAATAGAAAGCTAAACCCTTCACTTAAATAATAGTCAATTTAAAGGGTCATTTGTTTTCTTTATTCGATTATTATTTAAAAGACTATATCTTTTTCATCCATTAACACATGAAAATATTATGTTATCATTAATAATCCATACTAGAGTAATATGCATATATTATGTCGAAAATAATGACCTACCACAAGGTTAACCCAAATGTGCTACGAAAATGCTACAATTTTCGTAGCATTTCCTTAGCTTTCATCTACGTCTTAGTTTTTGTCCATTTGTCAATCTAACCCTTTGAATTCCAATAATTGATAAAAAATATTTTTAAATAATTAAATATTTAACCATACATTTTTCATAAATAAATCAACAGTCCGAATATTTAGCAAAGAATTCGATTCGAGTTTTTCGTCGAGTTTCCATAGTACCCTTCAGTCGTGCAGATTTCACTCGCTACGTAATACTCTAGGGCTCAAACATTTGAAGAGATCATCTTTATAGCTCCCGCTCGGAATATTTCTGAATTCCCGCGTTTTAGTCGACATCTTGACTAAATATTTACATTTACGTCGCTTCCTTTACGCTACAATTTTCTTGTTTAGGAAAATTTATGTAAATCTCTGAGGCGGTGGGAGTTTTATAATTTCGTTAAGCGTTCTTCAACGACGAAATGCGTTCAAATTGTCTAGTCAACATTTTGGCTTCTTTTACAGAGATATTTCTGAGTCATTATTATGTCTAAAACATATTTTTAATTTGCTTTATTACTACATTTCCAAACCGGCCAAGTGCGAGTCGGACTCCTGCACAAAGGGTTTCGTAACTAATATTAAAGAGGAAAACTTTGGCTGTTTGTTTGTAAGAAACGGCGTAAAAAGTACTGGAGCGATTTTAAAAATTCTCTCACCATTTCAGCTCAATTATCCACAAGTAACATAGGCTATATACTTAACCTTATGCTACGAGAGCGAAGCCGCGAGGATCAGCTAGATTGGATATTTCCATTATTTCGAAATACATCAATGGCATTAATGGTAAGCGATAATATCCATTTCTGAGAAGTCAGTGTGAGGACGTTAGTCATATCATATAAATAATTTATCACGATGTACAATTACATAATTATTAACCCGTATTCCCTTTGATTAAATTTCAAAGAAGTCAAAATTCATAACATAGTACCCAATATGAAATACCATAAACGATGTATTTTGAACAATACAACGAGGCGCTACAATGCCGACATTAATTTAACGTACAGGGCTAATGCATGTTAATCATATAAAATTTGAAAGTTTACAATAAAATTCATAAACTGGGAAAATATTCATTCAAACAAACAAACTAATGAAAAAGCAACTAAAACTGGGATTTAGATTGTACAAATTCATCCATGAAATTGAGTAATTTAGGTGAGTACCTACATAGTACAAAATGTGACTAAAAAGTTCATTAGATACAGGTTGATTAAAATGCTATTTTCAAAAAACCGTTATTAATAGTATTTTATAGAAATATAATTTCTTCATGAAAAGAAAATGTGAAAACGTAGTTCTGTTGTCTGTCTCTCTGAAACTATGTCGCCATTGTAACACCATTTGGGGTTCGAACATTATATCACTTACTCTCGATATGCACCTTCGTCAGTAAAAGATGCAACGAGGCAGTCATCAAGAAAAGTAAACAAGAATCATCGTTTGAAATATCATTCATGTTTGAAATAGATTGAAGTGAATGCCTATAGAGATATACCCGTCATTGTTGGGAAAACACTGATGGATTGTCGATCCCGCTCCCACTAGTTTTATAAAATATTTTAAAAGGTTTTATAAATTACTAGCTTTATCCGTGACTTCGGGTAAAGTTCGAGTGAAAAATAGTATACGAAATTTTTCTCAAAATTCATGTAGTTACGGCGTGACCATCACACAAACATGCAATCATTAAAAAATCTAAACATCCAAACTTTCCTACTTGTATTATTAGTAGTGTAGTAGTAGTAGTAAGAGGCCTATCTGTGATCAAAATTTAATCAAAATATTTTAGGCGTAATAGACATGTTTTGTACATTCAAACATCTTACTATCCTAACTTTCGTATTTATACTATAACTTGTGTAGTAGTAGTAGTAGTTATAATAAGTATTAGTAAGAAGGATTAAAAGTTTAAACGTAGACATAGAACAAGTGTTTTTGCTAAATGAGAAATTTTGTAGGTTTGGACAAATCATAATAGACTGGATAAGTGATATACGATCGTTTTCAATCATGTATCAAACATCACGGATAGTTTATTATCTCAATTCATATGACGTTAGATAGACAAAAGTCAAGGCAAAGTTACCCGTCGGTAGGATGTCGAAATGAAAGTAAGTGCAAATTTATAGATTTGCCTGACTTGCCCGTCATGCAACTTAAATTATTCGGATACGTACGAATCAACGAATCTTAAGGAATTTTTATTTTCCCCTTTCCTTATTAGTTTGTTCAAAATATATGCTCTCACTTACTAACGACACTTAATCAAATTCGGTTACATGTTTTTAATAAAAATACTGGATAGAAAATACCAGTACCAGAGTTTAAGAATTTACAGCACTTAAGAAAATATAAATAAACGTTAAGTAACTCTCGTAAAAAGTCAAAAGTGACTCGAAAGATGTTCGTTGGTTTTATTTTGTTGTTTCCGCAGCCTTAGAGACTAAGTTTGTGTAAAAATAAATTTGGTTGCATCTAATCCTACTAATATTATAAATTAATATAAAAGAACGTTTATGTGGATGTATTTTTGTATGTATGTATGTTTGTTACTCTTTCACGCAAAAAAACTCTGTACCGATTATAATGAAACTTGGTATACATATAGGCCAGTGTTCAGAATATCATAGTATAGGCTGCTTTTTTGTGTTTGGATGTTTGTGTGTTGATCACGCCGCAACTTCTGAATGGATTGTGATGAAAATTCGTATACAGATACGCTGTTAACTGGATTAGGTGATGCTTATACCAATCTATATACTGCTGAAGCTGTGGGAGTAATCTAGTTTTATATTAAGGCGAATTTTCAATAAATTCACAAAGCAATCTCTCAAACTAAGCTGAGTTCGTAGTTGCGTTCGCAATATGTAGGGCCAGTGTGCTCAGACCGCATAGTGGCTAATTTTGTGTACCAGATGGCGCTGCAAGTCGCCCATTACTGTATGTCATCTCCGAGGTACTAGAGGTGGGAAACACATATCGATAAGTATGATAAAAATCATTTTAAATTAAATATTTAACAGACTATCATTAAATACGTAGCTGATTTATGTTCTCCGATTTGTATAATATTTTTTATTAATATAAAAACAAATGTCTTTCCCAAATTTAAAGTACGTACGAAGTATAGGCAATTGCGAATTACAGGCAAATAAATTAAATGCTATTTAGGTTAGTTTGTTTCATTTCAAATCACTTAATCTCCTTCAGAAGTTTTTATAACTAAACAAAATATTGTCATAAATATTCAGTTTTTGTAAATTTATGTAGAATTCATAACAATATAGTGATCATTAAAACATTGATTTATTAACACACGCATCAACGGATGAATGTTTGCACTCATAAAACGTTACATATTTAATTTTAATTAAAATAAAGCAAGCGCAATGTTTTAGGTGAGTGTAGGTTGCAAAACTATGTCAAATAAACAAACAGAAATGAATAACCATTTTAATAGAGTTTCGAAAAACGATATTATCATTTCCACTGTTTTTGGGCAAAAAACAAATGTATTTAATCCAATTGTATGTTACATCACTAGGTAATATACAAACGTTAAACAATATTAAATGTCGATTCAGCACATATCGAAACCCAAAATACGTCGAAAACCGTATCGAAGACTAAACAAATCGGGCAGTAATTGAGAGCTTTGATAATTTATTAAAGCCAGGCAACATAAATCATTAAATGATTTTAATGAACCTTTGATGTGACTTCAATTTACCAAACCGTGTTTATACAATTTTCCATTAAGCGCTTATAGTCTAATTCGAAACGTATTTAACATATTCAAATTTGAATAATTTATTTAAATTTCAATAGAGAGTAATTTGCACATAAAATTTACACTCGATTAACATTTATATTGATACTGTTGCTGTTTCATGTAAAAACATTGTTTATTTAGAGTGTATATGAATTCAGTAGTTTGTAAATACAGTGCCTTGTTGTTGAAATATTCATTGTTGACTACTAATGCTGAATGGCTTCGTTTGTTTTATTTTTAATTTTGTTTTGTACGTTAAGCGGGATGAATAATTTTCGAAGAATGTTTTAATATGTTTTGTGGTTTGGTGGTTGTTTATATGTATGGTGCGAAATCATCCTTACCATTTCTAAATTAACTTTAAGTTGCGTCGAATCCGAACCCAATGCGGGGATACCGATAAGCGACAGTAGTCAGCTTATGTTAACTATTGGTGCTTATAACCTTAATCTATATAGTTAGGTATATATGACAATCTTGATACAAAGCGCATTCGAGCAACGCACACATAGAAGTATGTACATCTCGTATCACTTCGGAACAGTCTGAGCGCGAATATCGTATATTTTGAACACGCATTAATACCTGTCTACGTAGGTATTAAAAGCTTAGAACAAACACAAAATAAACTTCTGTACTTTTTTTAGTTAAATAAATGCAAGAAAATACTTTATCGATAACTGGCACATCCCTACCCGCTGTCTAAAAGCTATTAGCAGTTGCCAACGGAGCACACCTGCGACTGTCATTTCCTAGAGAGATTACTTACCTTCAGCATTAGTGTTGTGTGAGGCTAAGTGATCTTTGATAACGGGAGATAATTACGATGTTATGCTTTTCAAAGGTGAGGGAAATTGCTAATATGTTTTAGAAACATATTTTAATGTTACATAATATAATATATACTTCTAACGTGTAGTTACAACATTGTATTATATTTTGATGGAAGTGTACTTTACTTCTATTTAAAGAAGAACACATTTTTACTTACAATGTCATTATACTCTGAACGTTGTTTGTAACGTGAACGTTTACTTTCAATATCGGGAAATAACTGTTTAATTAACCCATCATAGTACCTATACTAATACGAACGAAAAGTTGCAAGTTACTGCTTTTCTAAAATCTCCTCTTAAATTTCTTCAAAATTGGCCATGTAATAAGAAGTAACATATCTTTATATCGTGAAAGACAGACTGTGACATATTTTTGAATTTGTCTTTTCTTAAATATTAAAATGTAACTAGATTTTTCCTCCTCAATTTAAAGCCTTAAATTACAAGTGGCTCGCCCCAAGCTAGACCTCGCGATGTAATGTATGTACATCCCCGCGAATTTCGGTCATTTTGTTTTCAAGATTTCTTTATCTATACTACTCGTACATAAGACATTTTATCACGATCCGATTCACCTATTTGTCCCCCACACCCTCTTTCTTCGTAACCCCCTATCGATTTTTCTCAAAATTTTCTTTTGTCTTAACTATTTACCTATGAAATTTCATGAAGATCAGATAAACAATACTCAAGTTATCGTCGGACAAAGTTTTTCATACTTACATACCATCGCCTGGCTATCTCGATTCTGAGACCACGCTTCGCTCGGTCAAGAAACAGTACATAAGATTCGCCTCAAAACTATTACTTAAATTACCTTAAGGTACCTTTATAAATCCTTAAATATCTAACTTAAAACGTACTCCAAGAAATAAATCGTCAAAACCTAACTCCAAAAGTGAAATGTCTTAATGGCTTAAAGAATAAAAAAGTCAAGTTTCGGCCAGGAAGTCTGAGAGCTGCATAAATCCGAGTCGAAGTAGCAGATTGTTTTCAATGGTTTCTTAGATGGTCCAAGATTCGAGATATTTATTTAATTTCTTAAAATATTTGTTTTCTTTCCTCTCACGTAGTTTTTCTTTTCGTTTTATGTTTGTTTTAAGTTAACACGTTCACTCTCTAAAATTGTTATTGGTGTGCCTTTTAATTGACGTATTGTTTTGTAATTTATTATTTAAAAAAGTGTAATTAGCTGTAAGGTACCTATGAGAAATAAAATAAAATAAAAAAAATATTACTATTGAATGTCCTTTAAGAGATTTTTAGGCGCTATTAATTTTAGATTATTTTGCACTATTTAAGCCGACGTTTTCTTAAAAATTCGTTATTCAATATTGAAAATACTGAAAATAAAATAAACGGGAAAGTGCAATATTACTATTTTCAAGTAATTTGTTTGTCATCTGCATTATTTTTAGGCGATGGCCTAAAAAGAAGAAATGCACGGTTTTGAACAATTGATACAATAAAAAGGAGAAGTTACACATTATTCAAATTCAAACTCAATTCAATCCTTTACGTAAGAGAGACATATTCAAATTCTAGCTCAAAAAAATAATAACATTTTCGTACAGTGAAACCTCGGACCATCGGTATTGAAATATTCTAATACGCAATTATTTGACTTCCATCTTTAGAAGTCTTTGTCTAGGTCTAAAGTCCATCAACTTATGCTTCTGTGTTATGGAGTAGTGAGTATCTTCATGTACCTGGTTTAAATAAAATAACCTCGGTTTTATTATTATTTATTTAACATTATTGTTAACACGACGTTTCGAATACTTTACAAAGAAATGGACGGTAGTCACTAGTCAAGTAGTCACGCAATTTTTGAAACACTCATCTCGGTTCCCCGTGACCACGCTCGCTGTAAAGCAGTGATTCCCAAAGTGGTCTATATCTACCCCTAGGGGTCTATGACAATCTGCAAGGGGTCTACCTCAGCGAAAAAAAGTTATTTGACACGTGTTCTTACTTTAAGTTTTTAACATTAAACTTTCGCTGTTGTCAAATCCCTTCCGCTCCAAATCCAAATTCCCTGTTTTTTTCTTAATAAGAACTGCCCTCTATGAGTGTTTGAGAAAAAATCTGAATGTAATAATTGTTCATATACCTAGCCATTCCAGTATTCCTGGTAATGAGAAGGCGGATTCACTGGCGAAATCTGCTATTGAAAATGGCACCCTAGAACACTATACGAACCACTCGCATGACCTTGTTCCCCTAGCCAAAACCCGCTTGGACAGTTCTTGGAATGTCCAGTGGAAAAATTCCACCAAGGGTAGATTTTTTTACGACATTCAGCCTTCTATCCCCCGCAAGCCTTGGTTCTTCCGCTTCCCTCAACTAGAGAAACCTATCGTGTCCACAATCTGCCGATTACGATTAAATCATGCTTCCACCCCCATTCACCTGTTTAAGATACATGTACGTGACCGATCTCTGTGCGAGTGTGGTATCGACGAAGGCACCATGGATCATTTATTTTTTGAATGTCCCAAACTTCGCCGGTCTCTTCTGGATATCCTCCCTTCTGATATTCCTCGCCCTACTAACTTTAAGTGTTTATTGTGTTTGGTCCCAACTCCATTTGTTAAAATATTATCAAATTTCTTACGTCATAATAATTTAAAATTTTGAACATTACACTACTTCCCTTCCTCCTTCGTCTAAAAATTATTATTTTCATACGCTTTTGTTGTGTCCTGTGTAGTGTTTAATTGTTTGTTTTGTCTGTGGTTTCCTAGATCTATCATCCAAGTATAACATCACAAATCATCTCAAACTTGTTTTTCCCAAAGCATTGACTTCGGATAAATGGACCATTAGTATTACTGATAATACCCATTCTGGAACGTGACATTGGCAAAATCCGTCTTGGACAGGGATGCCATAGATAAAAGAAGAAGAAGAACATTAAATTTCACTACTGTTAGAAATTTATAGCAATTAGGTGTTTGGAGTTTATGAATTTAACCTAATAACTATTGAATGTCTGCTAATATTAATTGTTCGTATTAAATAAAAACACTAATAAACGTTAAATACATACATACGGAAATCAATATAAATAGATAAATAGGCAAATAATCTACTCAACACGAAAAAACATGGCAAGGGGTCTACGACACAAAAAAGTTTGGGGAACTCTGCTGTAAAGTGTTTGAAATGTCGGGATAATAAAAAAATAAAAAATCTTTTATTCTCATACTTTAGATATAATTACATCAACAGTTGTTCACATTTGTGCCGGTACCTAAATCTATACTAATATTATAAAGCTGAAGAGTTTGTTTGTTTGTTTTTTTGTTTGAACGCGCTAATCTCAGAAACTACTGGTCCGATTTGAAAAATTCTTTTAGTGTTAGATAGCCCATTTATCGAGGAAGGCTATAGGCTATATATCATCCCGATATTCCCACGGGAGCGAAGCCCTGGTGCGCAGCTAGTATATACTATTTAGTATACCGGAAAATAACACTTATTTCATTGAAAAGTTAGTGACTTACCCCATATCTAAAGACATCGCGACGAGCGGCAAAGTTGTTTCCGTGATTATTCAATTATTACTGCAGTTAGAAATTCCACTGCTATTTATTTTTAAAGCACTCCATCTTTTTAAATGCTTTTGCAGTTTAAATTTTAAGATATAAATATTTTATCCACAAGAAACCTCCTGAGGTTGGCGTTTTAACGAAATAATGTGAGTGAAGATTAAAATTATTTAGGTCGAGAACTGATGGTAAATTCACTTGTAGCAGAAAGAAAGACAACCATACTTTTATTTTTTTTATTTACACTTAATATTAAAAAAAGAAAAACTTTGCACTGCATCTTGTTTGATTTGTGCAAAACACAAGTTATATATTTTCTGCACTATATTAATTATTTATTTTAAGCTAGACCGGTTTCGAACACCATCTTCAGTAATTATTGGGCTCTTCAGAGTCAAAGTAAAAATGTTTATTTTCCTAATCGGCCTCATTCGAGGCGCTTTTAGAACATCATTACATTTACATGATTCGGAAAGCTGCCGAAAAAAACCGGAAAGAAATTCGAGTAGTTTTCAAAACGTTTTAATACAATGACAAATTGTTTGCAAAGATTTAACGGTTGAATCAAGCAAATATCCTGCTATTGTTATGGGGATGTTTATCGGATTGTTATCAGCCATGTAATCATTAATATTATTATCTTTCTTAAACCGCATCCCAACTCTATATCAGGTGGAATCGAGGTCAAATGCCTGACTATTTACTTTTAAATACATGTACCGTTGGTGTCACTTTGCTTATTGAACTCTCGCTAAAAGAATACAAGTTAACATAAAACGCTTTCAAGCTTATTTTCCATAAAATTAATAGCAACATCATTTAATATTCGTTTTATTTATGTCAGCCTGGTACCAAAAGTGTAAATAAGTAACAGCAACTGTTTTAAAAAACTACGACTACATTTCACTTTCAGACAATTCATAATCTATTCTATAATCTAATACCATTCTAATATCATTATTGCAGCCAGAAACGACTTCAAACAACCCATCATGTCGCCCACTCCATAACACCATGCTCTATTCTCCACGGTACACTATAACCATTGTCTATAGAAGCTTTTAACTGATTGAAATCGAACCCAATCTCTTTGTCGCTGTCATTCTTAGGTCGATAAACTTTTTACAAGCGTTTTTCAACACCTGTACGAGCCCTATCTATTGAGGCGGAACCCCCCTTTTTAATCTAAGATAAAGGGTACATTGAGTACTTAACCATCCTATCTCGGAAATGCAACTTTAGTACACTTTTTAATAGTGAACTTTAAGACAACGCGATAAGGATTATTTTCTATTTTTCTATCGTCCTTTCCATTTGGTATGTCATATCGATAACCATCTTTGGTAATGCGGTTTTTTAGCTTTTATGTCAATGGGATAGGGTTGAGTTTTGTATGGATAGATTTAATATAAGTTGGCATCATTGTGTCACTGGATACAGGACATGACAATGGCGCTCTTGTTTTACCGGCCGATGAACAGAATGGGGAGAGATTTAACTGAAGATTACAGCGAAAAGCGATTTTCTAACTTTACTTAAACAAAGAGTCGATGTAGTTTTCATAGTAGTCATTGGAATTGTAAGGTATGCTTGAAGTTTTCTTTAGATAGTAACACATTTATAAGTAATGTCCATAATAGCTTAACTTTGCAAATTATTTCGGCATCTGCTCCGCTATCATGGTATAACATAGTAAAAAAATTCAAGTGAACTTTTTATAAAATTATTGTTATAATAGCTGTGCCCCACGGTTGAACCTACGTATATCCTATTCACGTTCCGATTTGATCAAAATCCTTCCTTAACCGATACCTACGTCATAACATCTACCTGCATGCCAAATTTCACCTTGATCCGTCCAGCGGTGCGCTGATAGATCACTATGTCAGTCAGGTTTTTAGAACTACCTGACTAATGTACGAAACTGTGTAGTGGAATTAAAAAATTTAATAAAACAATATCAAACTAAAGATTTAAAACTTTTCAGTGTCCTACATTATAATTATAACTTCTGAGAATCTTTTGCCCTCTGTGAATACGTGACTCCTGTTTTAAATCCATTCAGTTTAAAAAAACTGAGTATAAAAACGTGTTAATATAAAGCAAAAGAACCACTAGTTGGATTGGTAAATGAATGTTAATTTTACTTAATTCTTATTAAATTAACTGTTGACAACCTCATCCGAAATTTTTATTCGAAATGAAATTTAATAAATTTTTTACCCATATGAATTTCGAGAATAAAATATAATATAAAGGGTATCTTTAAGTTTATTAAAAAAAACCCTTGATAATTCATTGGTTACGCGTTCCACGTCACAACCGCGAGGTCCTGAGTCTCTAATCTCTAATCCCCAGTTGTTTCAACGCGAAAAAGAATGGCTTCGATTTGCAGGGTGCAGAATTCTGATCACCCTGTTTTTCACTTAATAAAAATTGATCGGTAAAACAAATTTAACATACGATTTGACAGATTATTAAAAAAAACCTGTTTAAAATAGTTTAAACCCTCACCGTACCCTCTGCCTTACCCCCTCAGATTATCGTTAGATCGACCACTCCACTCCCGTTTAATATTATCCTAAAATACATCCTTTTTATTGAGTCAGCGCTTCATCTTAATACCACTTAGCGCTAATGGTCCTTAAAAATTAGTTAAACTCAAGGAAAATGTATAAATTGCTTAAATAAGACGCTGCCTTTGCATGGAACGTTTTAGAAGATTTTGAGATGAAGGAAAAAATTACGCGTAAGTCAAAAATGTTATATTAATGTCTCGTATAATATTCCCTATTATCAGATTTTAACTTTCAGAGTAATAAATTATTAACATTTAATTAATTTCACAAAAAACTATCACACTTGTGAGACAAATTTAAATTAAAAAAAGCTTTCAGCCTATCTAGATCTAAAATAAGATTTTTAATTATTTAAACTTATTTAAACTCAGCTTAGGACATTTAATATTAAAGCATTTTTATTCTCTTATTATTTACCCTCACTAAGATATTAAACGGATTGGTGTCATCTTTAAGCCTTAAAGATAATTAAGACACAACTGTAAGTATCTTTGTATGAAAAACTTTGTCCGATGATAACTTAAGTATTGTTTATCCGATCTTGATTTAATTTCATAGTTTAGAAGATGAGCGAAATCGGTGGAGGAATCACGAAGATAGAGGTCAAATTGGGGTCTTGATTTTACATTACAAAGTGAGCTCTGTACAATAAGATCGGGTCAATAAGGTAAAGACGGCCGGTGGAGTCGACATGTGCTGGAGTGGAAACCACGTCAAGGCAAACGTAGCGTAGGACGCCCTGCGGCCAGATGGGAAGACGATTTAAGAAGAGTGGCAGGAGGTAGCTGGATGAGATCTGCGCAGGAACGCGAGAAAATTTAGCCCGTGTGGCAACGGGTTAGAATACATATGTCGCCACCCCATTTCTACCCGTGGGTGTCGTAAGAGACGACAGAGGGTAATTCTGCTGCATAACGTCTTCAGCGATAATCTTTTATCGCTTGCTAATCTTTTAATGACGAGCATTGCACGATTGGGCCAAGCTCGCACCGGTGCAATTACCGAGGGGGTAATAGCCCAGCAGAAAACCGGCAAGGAACAGTATTGCACTGTGTTTCGGTGAGCGTGTGTCCGGAGGCCTGTATTCAAATCCCATTTCTCTCCCATCCTGTCCTGCTCCCCTCCCAACTTCCTATGATTAATCCTCTCCTTATCTTCTCCCCTTCCTTCAAGCCGACAAGGCATCTGGACACTTCACGTTCACTTAACATCAGGTGAACCGCATGCCCCGATTGCCTGCTGTAATATAAAAAAATGAGGTGAGTACATGCCCTATAGAGCGCCTGAGGGTGACACCTCCCCTACATAATATGTTCCTCGATTATTTCCATCAAGTGTTTGATACACTATATAACTGTAACATACAATGTACAGCCCCAATCGATCATTACGACACGGGAGTTATCTAACTAGGTCTGAAATTTTCAACCGCAGCCCATTTAATCTAAATTTCAAATATTTTACAGCATATTATGTTTTCCCTTTCAAAATAATAATTTAGAATATTTTATTTTATTTTCTTCTTGGGAAAACAGATACAGAGAGTAAAATAGGTAACATTAATTAATCTTATTCTATACATAGACGTTACCGTGCAACTAATGACGTTATTCCCAAATTTCTTGTAACGTTATTGCGTGCAACAGATGCGAATTAAAAGAAACTAATTTGAGTGAAATTTTTAAATAATAACTTAATCAATAAAAATGCATTAAAAAGAGATACTTATCTTACTTTAAAGATTTCTTTTACATTTATTAGTATAGTATAGTTATTAAAATGTTTATTATACGTTATTCTTTTTACGCACTGCAATAAAAAAAAATAGAACTATATTACGTGCATTAGAAAAAACAAGCAATTAGTCCGATTCAATAAAATGCAAACTTAATAGCCAAAGGCGATATTTTCTCCCCTGCTCTTATACCTCTATTATTTCCACCCACACTTACCATTATTCCCATCAAGTATCTCCATATTAGTTAGAAAAAAAAACCCGGTCATTGTTAACCGGAATTACACAGATTAGCCTACGGGTGTCACTTGACATAGACAATGACACTCGAGACGTTGTTAGTCAAATAATCACGCTATAGATTACTTTAACAAAGGAATTATTTTGGGACAATTCTGACACTTGCTTCTCGATTATTTCTATCAAATGTTTGCTCCTAGTTAGACAAAAACCCGGTTATTGTTAACAAGAATTACACAGATTAGCCTACGGGTGTCACTTGACATAGACAATGTCACTCGAGAGGTTGTTAGTCAAATAATCACGCTATAGATTACTTTAACAAAGGAATTACTTTGGGACAATTCTGACACTTGCTTCTCAACTATTTCTATCAATTATTTGGTCCTAGTTAGACAAAAACCCGGTCATTGTTAACAGGAATTACACAGATTAGCCTACAGGTGTCACCCGACATAGACAATGTCACTTGAGACGTTGTTAGTCAAATAATCACGCTATAGATTACTTTAAAAAAGGAATTACTTTGGGGCAATGCTGACACTTGCTTCTCGATTATTTCTATCAAATGTTTGCTCCTAGTTAGACAAAAAACCCTGTCATTGTTAACAGGAATTACACAGATTAGCCTACGGGTGTCACCCGACATAGACAATGTCACTTGAGACGTTGTTAGTCAAATAATCACGCTATAGATTACTTTAAAAAAGGAATTACTTTGGGGCAATGCTGACACTTGCTTCTCGATTATTTCTATCAAATGTTTGCTCCTAGTTAGACAAAAACCCTGTCATTGTTAACAGGAATTACACAGATTAGCCTACGGGTGTCACCAGACATAGACAATGTCACTCGAGATGTTGTTTGTCACATTAACACGCTATGGATTACTGTAACAAAGGAATTATAAAGGAATTGCTCCTCAAGTATTTCTATCAAATATGCTAGGTAGACAAAAAGATCTGGTCCTTGTTAACAGGAATTACATAGATTTCCTTACAGCCTCTCACAGCCTTACATCCAACAGAGACAATTTCACTCGACACATTATTACTCAAATACAGTGCATTATAGTGCGCTGTATTTGACTCCGAATTTAACGCAGGCGAAGCCGTGTAGACTATAGTCTATATCATTATATAAAACTGAAGAGTTTGTTTGAACGCGCTAATCACAGAATCTAATCGTTGTCGCTTTTTAAAATGTTAGAAGGCTATATACAACATTGTGCCACAGGAGCAAAGCCGCGCGAAATAGCTAGTTAGTTATACAAAAAGTACCGGTCATTGTTAACAGGAATTACACAGATTAGCCTACGGGTGTCACCTGACAGAGACAATGTTACTCGAGACGTTGTTAGTGAAATAAGGTGCAGTATAGTTTAATGTAACAAAGAGTAGAGTTGAATAATTCCTGGTACTTGCAGTTGTATAACGAATGAACTTCGTATGCATTTGTACGTAGAATATATCATTCTTAGAATATTTTTGTTAGTTGTAGCATGTTTTGTTTATTTTGAAGCTTTACTAGCAATGCCTTGACCTTTCATTGGTTAGCTACTTTTTCATATTAAATACAGCTTCTCATAATATGATAAAAATATTTCTAAGATGTTCTACATTTATAATATATATAAAACGTACAAGTGACTGACTATCTGACTGACATAGTAATCTATCCAGGCACAGTCTAAACCGCAGGACGGATCGGACTGAAATTTGGCATGCAGCTTAGAAAGAATTTTGATCAAACCGCGGGGCGCAGCTAGTGCATCAAATATTTTCTCTTTATAATATAATAACTATATAAACTTCTAGCTTCTGCGAACAGCTCGGCTTAAATTCGGAGTGTGTAGTCGATAAAATCTTACCACAATCCGGCTAAGAACCTTTTTGTATAAGAAATTCCATAAAAATCTGTCCGGTTGTGGCGTGATTGAAATACAAACATCCAAACTTTCACATTTATAAAATTAGTAGAAAGTAGGTTAAGTTTAATTAAAATTCACTTAGTTAAAGAGTTGATATAAATGATTTAGTATGCTTGTTTACATATTCAAGAAAGAAAATTTTAAGTCGAAAAAACAAAATAAATATAAAATCCATAAGGATAAAGAAAATGTTTATCGTTTGGACACGTAAGCCAAGCCACTATGTTGGGCTTATGAGTTTAGTTTTCAAAGTGTCGCGGGTTTGAAGTGCGCTAAAAGAGTATGTAAAGAGGGAACAATGTGTATACAAAGCTTTGATGCATAATATGTTGGGAGTATTACTCGTATGGCATGCCAAGGAGTACCCACTGCCTAACCCTCTCAGATGATCGTTAGATCATCATTCCACGCCCGTTTGATATTATTCTAAAATACATTCTTTTTATTGAGTCAGTGCTTCGTCCTAATACCACTTAACGCTAATTGTTCTTAATAATTAGAGATTATTCAAAGAAAGAGTTCCCACTTTATTTTTAAGTGTATACAAATTTTGAAGCATAATCTATTGAGTTTTTACTCTAACGGCATGCCAATGAAATTTATGATATTTTATCTACACGACCTGAGAGAGATCAGCATGTCAAATGACTTTAAGATGTCTCCGAGTCACGGGGTGGTACCGCCAACTTCCACACTCAGGCCAGTTACTGGGATATTTATAACAAACGTAATGTCCAGGTATAAATATATAGATCCATCACAAACCTTCTCATTTAAAATATAAGTATGATTATATTAGAGAAACTTACACTTAGGGAAAATTAGTATCATATTAAATTCTAAATTTATAACCAAAATTCAATACTTTTACAATGTGAATAGACCTTTTCAGCAGAATAAGCCTACAGTTTACAAATTATTTCCGGCCCTTCATTTATATCTAAAAAATTCACAAAACCACCCCAAATTAAATAACAAAACCTATAAAATACAATCAAGTTGAGTAAATTCATTCCATTATCACAAATACGCTAGCAATCACACAATTTCAACAAAAAATACAGAATATCTTTCTTGGACGTGACCGAGCAATTAAAGAGGCAAATATTTTCTTACCATTACAAAAGAACGTCTCGTGTTGAAATATTCAAATGAATTGTGGGGCTTTATACATGTAATAGTACGTACTTTAGAGGCAGGTTACATTCAATTGATATTTCAGTTCAGAAATTGAATTAAAGTATAATTGATATATGATACCTTTCATCACATTAGGGGCAAGTATATAACTGTTATGTACTACGTCACTACCTAGTACAATTATACAAACTTCTAAACTATATGTAGATACCCAACGGATTTTAAAGCGGTTTTAATAGATAGATAAATTGAAGGAGAAGACATAATATATGTGTATAATATAATATTATGTTTAATGACTTGTGCCCGTCTTATTATAATGTAAATATTATTTATTTGTCGCAATAAATATAAAGCATTTAGTACCAACCTACTCTTTTATTAATATTAAATACGAGACTAAATCCTCATTGTGATTCACTTTGGCCCTTACTGATGATTGGTCCGAATTTTTTTACTAAACATTTATCCTTCGTGAAGGTCTTATATCTACCCAATATGAAATTAACCTTCCAAGCAAGCGCTATTATTGTTTGAGCTAACAAATGAAAAAAGCAATTTAAAAAGTCCCCAAGGAATTTATCAGGCGAGCGACTCGAATCAGCTTTACAAGTTCAGAAAACTTATCGCAAAAACAATTGAAGATACCATGAATAGAAAACATTCACTTATTTAAAAATTCCGTTTCGCAAATAAGAAAAACTCACGTCAGTAGCTGATAAGCTATCTGCTTAGTGATCGTTTGTACGAGGCTGCGTGTATATTTGACACGTTTCGGATGATTTATAGTCGTGAGGGGCTGTGTAAAATCTTGCAAAAATAAATAGATTTTTGCAAGATTTTCCATATTCCATTGAGTATGAAGAATTTGCCAAGATTACTCTGCAAGATTGAAAAACTTAGAAAAACACGATTGAATTGTGAATATCCTCCCTTCTTGCCTTTAACTTGAAGTCCGTCTATTTATCTATATGTTGAAATAGTGTTAAAAAGTCTTTGGTTCGATATTAAAAAAAAAATTCCAGCAAGAAGTAGTCACGCATCCATCAAGTCTAACAGTTCATTTATTAAATTATTTAAGAAAGTTTTGACATAAATTTCTAGTATGAATTGTATGTTTTCAACATCAATATAATAAAGAACGCACACAACACTAATATAACGCAACCAAAAGTCGAATCTTTGCTACTTACTAGTTTACAAATGAAACCGCGTCCCAACCGTACATTCTTCGCATTTCCAACAGATGTCAAGAGCACGTTCGTTATTGTACTGAGAGCTATTGTTTATAAAACGGCTTATCGTACGCTTCTTGGGCCCGCGTACAAGCTAGCGTATGATATGCATACCCTATGTTTTGTCTGAAACCCTTGACGTATCAAAGGGCTGCAATCAAGTGAAGCTGGGAGGAGAACACCCTAATTTTAAAGTACCTTATAAGTTACTATTGTTTATCTTGTATAGCTATGACAAATTATATATTTATTATTCCTATGTAGCATTCTGTGATTGATTGATGGCAATTTTGTTTTTAAGGAAGATGATTACTACGTCCTTTCGAAAATTGTTAAAAAACGAAATTAAAAACAAGTAAAAAAAATTAAAGCTTCTTCTTTCCCTTTCCACATTATAATTAGAAAATAGAAACATGAACTATGTATATTGCTTACTATTTTCCTTTAATGTCAAAATCATTAAAACTTCCCAATTCCATTAGTCATTCGTAAGTGATTCAACACAATGTAATTATCCATCCCACAGATGCAACCTTATTACCGTTTCCAAAAGTTTCAAACATGCAAATTTACAAGAGCCTATTCCAAATTGGAATTATTAAAAAAACATTAAGCAAACTTTTAGTATAGAGAAAGACTACGACTACAAACATTCAATATTTACGCAAGCAAATAAATAAAATCAGTCCAATCAGTGCGCTAAGCTTCGAGTACGAAATATTCAATGTCCAATAACATCAAGATTTCCAATTGTTCCTTTAGTTTTCTTTTCAATTTCCAACTGTCGCAGACTCCACTGAAACGTTCGAGACAAGAACGGAAATAGATCGTTGCAACTTTGTGGATATGAACGAAACAAAATGGAAGATATTGTAGTATTTTGGTTAGAAAGGAGGACGTGAGATTAATAACGGTTTTTTTTCATTTTCTTTTTCATTAGTTACATATTTATTAGTTTAGCTTCAGTACTTTCCTAAATTTCAAACAAAAGCTGAGACATCTCTTTTTGTTTCATTATAGTACATTAGAAGGAACAAAAAAATTATTTGATTTTGTTTTTTTTTTATTTATTTTATGTACTGACCAGATGTTCCGCGCAGCTGCGCTTCTGTAGCTTAATGTTATATAGCCTATGTTCATCAGTGAAATTACTAAAAAGTCTTAAAATCAAAGTCAAGAACAATAGGAAAAAACATTAACAACG
Source organism: Phoebis sennae (assembly GCA_001586405.1). Lineage (NCBI taxonomy): Eukaryota > Metazoa > Arthropoda > Insecta > Lepidoptera > Pieridae > Phoebis > Phoebis sennae. The sequence goes on along the minus strand of LQNK01002309.1, from coordinate 76,919 downwards.
ATATACTAACGCGCGCGTACGGACGTAAATTTTCTTTTAAATTTCTCGCCGCTTCTCGAAAGCGTTTTTGGCGCGCGAGAACAAAACCGCGGCGACCAATCACAGCTTTGGAGAATCACGGCGTAAAACACAGGCCGTTACAAATCCTTATTATTCCCCATTTCTAGTACTCTGCGTATCCACATATTTCTTTCGTCAAATTCGATACAGCGAGTTAAATTCGATGTTTATAGAACAGGAAGCGCCTTACTCGCAGAGAAGTTAGTTTGTTTAATATAATTCTAACTGTCTGCGAAGTGCTTACAAGGTTATAATAATTGGATATTGTTTGTTTCTGTATTCGCTGTATTTTGTACCCGTCTGTACATTTGAATGTTGATGAACGACAGGAAATAAAAAACGGCTATTAGAATATATTTAAGACAATAAATTAATTTTACTTTTTAAAATAATGACTTTTACATACTTTAAAGAGTTATTATGGTCGGTAGAAAAAAAACTACTAAGATATTATTTTATGATCTATCCTGAATATGTAGAGATTCGCGTAGGCATAATATTAATAAGCATTTATTACAGGTGATTTCCCAATAATTACAAGCTTAGTTATATATTGAAGTCCCCTCTATACATCAGCAGATGCATACGCGGACGGACGTCATCTGCAAATATCGTGCCGATATCGATGTCGTGTCGCGGACGTGAAGAGGGGGTATATGGAAAGGAATATTATATGTTTCCGTAGTAGGTAATGTATGTCTACCGATGCATCCGCCATCTAAAGAGTATATAACTACCGCCATCTAAACAGTATATAACTACCGCCATCCATTGCCGCATCGACAGGTGACATCCTCAGATGCATCTGCTGAAATGTAGAGAGGGTCTTAGACTCTCTTACTCTTAGAGGGTCTTAGTCTGCCCTAACATGACACAAAATAGATAGAAACAAAAATCAAACTCTATAAGCCTTTACTTTTTGTAGCGCACAGCTTGGAATACTATCGTTGTATATAATTCAATAAATAAAAAAAAGTTTTAGCAATATAACTTCTGACCCACCATATTATATGCGAATCCGATCGAAAAGTATCTAAAATTAGAAGGAACGAGATTCATTTAAATTTCGATGGAAACGTTTTCGTTCTGGCCCAAAGTAGCCCATGCATCATACAATTTACTTATTCTTTTTCATTAATAAAATATAAAGACCGTTACAAATATAATTATTATTCTCTATCTCATTATATAAAATATATTTTTCCATGAACGTTCCAAAACATTTTAATGGCATGGATTGGTTTAGACTTTGACATTTTCGGTTCGACTATTCGATTGTGACATTTGAACTGTCAAAAGTCAAAATATTGCTGTAAATTGTTTTCGTACCTGTTATTATGAAAGGATAAAAATTTTGTTTTATATAAGTTATATTAATGTGGTGTATTTAGCTTACTATGGCAGTAACAACAAACGATGCAGATAAAATAGTAAACCCGAGAAGAAAGTATTTCTCATATTTTAACGAATTTTGTGCCGAAATAGGCCCTCATGATCCTTGGACACAGCACAACCTGAAGGAAATAATGCTTTTATTGTCTACTAACTCTCTTGAAACGTGTAAGAATGCTGAGACTAAACGTCTTCTATCGGAATATGAAGTTGTTCGCAACTTGACCGGTACTAAAAATGTTCTTTTAGTTGCTAATTCTACCATTGAGGTCCTGTGTTTTGAAGATTGTTTTGATGTTTTCAACGACGCTCATAATGCTAGTGATGATTCAGGGCATGTACCATATGAGAAAATGGTCTCACTTCTTGACGATTATTACTTATACCATAAAAAATGTCTCAAATACTTTATGAAATCTTGTACATGCTACAATGGAGAAGAGGGAAAGGAAATAAAAAAAATAAAAGAACCTTCAAAATTTGCTGTTCAGTTGGATATTTTGGATTTGAAAAATATTGTAGGTGAGCAGATTAATAGATATTGCTTAGTTTATGTCGATAATAATTCAGATTATTCTATATTAAGAATGCTGCCTACAACATCACCTTTAAATATGGGAGCAGAATTACTTAAAATCTTTACTGACTTTGGTCCGCCACCAGTTATCCAGGTAATAGGATCTATGGTGCCCAATTTAACTCATACATTGAAATATGTGAGGACTATAATGAATTTTGAATGTGAAATAGAGTCAAAGGAAGGCCCTAGTGCGAAAAGTTTAAGAGCTTTCATGTTACTCAAGGATTTGATTGTGAATCAAAAGACTTCAAATATAATGACAGCTTGTTTATTTATACAAAAAGCATTGAATTCAGTTGTAGAAAAAGGAGAGAGTGCGACACAAAGAATGTTTGGAAAACGTATACTATCAGATATTATAGAAGCTAGAAAAACATCTAATGAAGACCATGATATAGTTAAAATTGAACCGTCTGACCCAGATGACCCTCTGAATGTTAATAATAAAAATGTGAATAATTTCGATAAATGCAGTGTTTGTCATGAAGCTATATTAATTAAATATAACAAATGTTTTAAGTGTAGTCGAACAATCCACCTGCTCTGTGGCGTGAGAGCTCCAATACCCAAGGAAAATCCTGAAGATATATCCTGCTTTAACCTTTATTGTATAAATTGTCACCGTTATGCAAAGAGACTCAAGGCGAAAATTGTTGCAGATTAAAAAGTAATATCAATAAAAACAAATATATAATTGTGATTCTATACAAGTTAAGTAGTAAATTATAATTCTTTTATAATTTTTTTTAACTTTGTCACTGTAAATCATGTTGTGTGTATGAAGCATTGATAGAATACCTAATTTGTATAAGTTCTATATTATTTTTACGACAGCTTATGCTTAGAAGAATCAATAGTATCACCTGCAATAAAATCCCACAGCTTATCAAGAAAAATTTATAAATATCATTGACAGGCTATTAAAACTTCAAACTGAAATTTTATGAAAATTATGGCGGTTTTCAATATTCTATCTGTCCCTTGTTTTGCTTACTAAAGTCAAACTAATCTATCTATTTGCACTTACTTTAATTTCAATATCCTAACGATGGATACATTTGCTATGACTTTTGTCAATTATATGTTATATAATCTGACATAACAATCTATCCATAATCATTTATACATTATTGAAAATGGCCGTTAATAGATCAATTGGTGGTAAGCAAATATTGTAATAATCTGTGTAAAACGAAGTTTGGCTTTCAAAATTGTAAAGCTATATATTGAAGTAAATAAGAACCTCTACTGATTTTTCTAATGTTTAAAACATTTTCTTGTTATCGTTGGACAACATTTTTCATACTTGCATACAATCGCACAATTGCCTGGCTATCTCGAGACCTCGTTTCACTCAGTTAATCAAAGACATAGGTTGTCACACCTTTACAATGTATTTTGTTTAAAATAGACTTTTTTAAATAAAGTTCTTGTATACATTTTTATGTGGTTTATTTCATTCAAAATATTGCCTTAAATAAAAAAAGTTTCTGCTGTAATGGACATTATTGTATGAAACTTTTGTTACACAATAAATATATATTCCAATATTCTCTTCATTTGTTATATCTTTTACAACAAACTAATTTTAAGTTATCATACTGTTGATTAAAATTTGAAAATTAAGATTTATCAAGTTTTTAATTTTTGAGCAAAATGCATATTGAACAAATCTACTGGAAAGGTTTTGAAAAATCTTAAGGCTTATGTAGTTGCATGTAATAAAAATAATTGAAAAAAAAAAATTATATTTATTTCATTCATAAGTTTAGACACATGTCTAATTTAAAAATTTTGTCACCTTAAATCATGTGTATAATTATGAAGCATTGATAGAATACTTAAGTATTATGCTTCAAGGCTTATGAGTTTATTGAGTGACTATGAGCTCTAGTGGCTACAATAAATAAAAGCAAACTTTTTTTAATGCTTTTTGTTTTTTGTTCAAAATGACCAGTGAGTGGTGAGTGTTACATAACCGTTAAAAAAGATTTTTCGTCCTCACTTTACAGGTATACTTATAAGATTTTCTATACTAATGTATACAGATGAAAGATTTTTTTTAATTAAATAGCCTCCGAAACTACTACACCTATTTGAAAAATTATTTTACCATTGGAATCCTATATTATTCTCAATGGACATAGGCTATATAACATAATACTTATAAACGTGAGCGGAGCCGTGCGGAACAGGTAGTATTAAATAAGACTTGACAGTTGACAGGTACGTACTGAAATGGAACAGATTATTGCATTAAATACTAGTGGCTCGCTCCGAACTAGACCTCGCGTTGTAAATTGTATTACATTAAGAGCTTTCATTCAGCTATATTCATATGAAAATTTTCTATTTCACTCTCCCTCACCCTACCGGTTTCAATTATTTTTGTACCCAAGGTTTATCTTGTCTATACAATTTACCTACGGAATTTTAAGAACGGATAAACCATACTCCAGTGTTTGGGTTCGATCCTGTAGAGTACAAAATTATTGCGATGAACATTATATATAATTTTTAACTACCTGATTGTAAACTTACCAAAAGTATGTAGTATTTTCAAATGAAAGTATAGGTATCTATTTTTTACACCCGCAATTATGGTAAAGAAAAACTAGTTTTAAATATAACATGAAAGTTAAAATTTATACCTACACAAAGAAGTCACAAAATGGAGTAAGTTCAATATAAATTTGGATAGACGATTTCTACGGCACACAAATGCGATTTATGTTCTAGAAAAATTTATAACGTGTGAACTTCGATAAGTTCTACGTCATTTATCCCGGAAAGTTGATAAAAACCGATCAAAAGTTTGGAAGCACATTCTTGGAGTATGTAGGTACGTCATATTTTTAATAAGTTGTCAATACCTACTTAAAAGGTATGGGGTATATATACCATTATGATAATTCTAATAATTTTGAAGTTTGTATGTTGTCGTAATTCATAATTATGTTTTACAAAAATCATACCTTGTCTAATAGTCTGAGAGCTTGAACTATTTTTGGGTGCAACTGCAGACCTGGTAAGTCTACTTACCTAAAACACCTAGGTAAGCAGACTTACCAGGTCTGCAGTTCAGCTTGCTTCAAACACCTACCCAAAAAATGGATCCAGCTCTCGGAATATGAGAATAGGAACTACACCTATGAGGGACGATATTCATTAGAGATGAATGAAACTACGGAACAACTATGTAATTAAGTAAAGTAGAGTATGAAGTAAATAATGAAAGAAAATTCTATTGCACCAGAGAACAAATTAACTCGCCGATTTGCATACGAAGATTATGCTGTAGTTACCTATATATTATTACGTTTGCATATCTATGATTATTTTCAAAAACAGCGTGAAAAAAGCGTTTACGTAACATTTAAGGCGGACACTATTATGTGCTACTAGCTGCGCCCCGCGGTTTCACCCGTGTCACGTCAGATCCCGTGGCAATTCCGGGATTAAAAGTATTCTATATGTTATTCTGAACCCTTACCTACATGAGTACCAAGTTGCATAATCAGATCGAATCGAAAGAACATATAAAAAAAGATCGGTAGTTTTTACGTGAAATTGTAACAAACACATACAAACATCCTCAAAAATCTTCGCATTTATAATTTTAGTAGGATTACGTTTCGTTACAAATAGCATCTTATAAAAATATTTCATATAATTTCGTATACATGTATTGTTCATTCGCACAAAGCAGCATTATATATTCAACGGAATTTTATAATCATATCGTGTACATAATACACGCAAAACATCCGAATACACGCTGTGTACCGTGTCGCAAAAATTTTATAAGCCACGACGCGACATTTTTTTTCGCTCCACGAGCACTTTGCTGAAGTTTTGCAGCGGTTAAAATCTGCGCTAAAACCATGAGTACACAGGTGTTAAGGCGAAGGCAAATGTATGAAATTATTGTTTTAATCTTGCGGATTTTGTATTTATTCTCTACATATTTGGCTCGATATAACCGTTCTTAATAGAAAATACTTATACATGACTAAAAGAGTGTAATATCGAAATCGGAGCCTTGATGAATTCAAAATTATTATGAAAAAAGCTGCGTATTAAAAATCGGAGGCATTATGGTCTTTAACCAGTTTTTACCCGCTTTGCAGATTTTTTCTCTCAATCTGTTATTTTGATATAGCTATAATATATGTGTTACTTTAAAGTTTCATTCAAATATATTTAGTAGTTTTGCCGTGTAAGAGTAAGAAAAATATATAAATCTTTCGCGTTTTTAATATCAGTGGGCATAGTGAGTTTCGTTTGAATAAAACGTTATTCTTGAATTTCTTGCCTTACAGGAATCTTTATTTAAATCAATCTCGTACCAACGTTGTAAAAAGCTGTAAATTTCCATTTAAACAAACACTAGAATTACCACAATTCTCAAACTAATTGTGCATTGCATTTCTCATACCTTAATTTGTCGCTAAACATGACAGCGAGTGTGTCCTCTTAACGCGAGGGGACGCAAACCGTGCATAATTAATATGTTCTAGCGGACACATACTGCATATTCATGAATACGCCTCAGCATAAAACTAGATTATTAGACCGTTTTCAGCTGTTGCAGTTTATTTTTTATCTGTATCAATTCATATTCTGCGCGGGAAAGCGTTGTGCATTTGTGTTCTACATTTAAAAAGCGAAGCCATTTTGCGTTGCAAATACGTAGAATGCTCAAGTTTGTTTAATTATATAAAAGGATTTTATTATATTTATGAAAGGATGGATTGTTATTAAAATATAGATATAGAGCTATTAAAATCATTATACTTAAGTCGAGTGTTATTGAAGGAGGATAAATTCTTTTGAATATAGAGTTTTCAAGAAGCTAAAAGAAAACTTTCTGTCTGAAGACTGAATTCAGACAAAAAGGAAATCGACCCTTCCTAATTGGTATATATGATGTTAATGTAAACGGGTAAGTCTTTCTATATACTAATACATTTTTAACTATGTAAAAGTGAAATTGAGGTCAACTTATAACAATTTCGGAATTTCTTTTTTATTATTTCAATAATTGGCGTCTCAAAACTCCGGACGATCTTCAATGAGGGCATATTTTTTAAGACACCGATGCCAAAAATCTCTAACTAAAATAAAAGCACGAAGCACCCAAATAGACGTTAAAATAAAATTAAACTCTTCCCCTATAAAAAGCCATGAGTTCTTTCGTAAGAATGGCATTTATTTAGCAAACTATACCTCCATAAGGAAGATTTATCAAATAAACATTAAAGGCTTCGAGTTCGCGTCAATCGATCGAATCTGTTAAGCAAGCAATTTCCAGATTAAATTCTTGGAAACCAGGTCACAGGCAGACATAAAAACTTGCCTTTCGAAGCGTGCATCAACCACTACTATGAAATACTGATTCGAGTTGTATTAGGCAGGAAAATCTGTATGGGTCTTGGGGCTTTGATAAGCGATAAAAGTATGGGAAATATGGATAGAGACGTACATTTTGTGTACAGAAATATTTGCTTTGTGGTGAAGGTATGCAACTTTATACAGAGACACGTACACGTTGCTCACAAATATTGACGATTTTTTTTTATTAATTATATTGTTCACGGTTTTACTCATATTTTTTATCATTAACATCGGATTAAGGCCGACAGTTTCGGACCGCTTCGGAGGTCCTTCTTTAGGGCGAGTGTGATGGTTACGCGTAACCGTCACTAAAACCGGGAACAATATAATTAATAAAACAATGTCTCACTTATTGTTAAATCAATGTAACGATAATGTTCACCAATATACTCAAATTAAACATACAAAATAAAAATATAAGTAAAATATTTTATCTTTCTCAACACTTCATTACTCAATTATAGTCTACGACATCTGATCTTCAAATATTTTAATTAAAATGAATTGAATTCATGTCGAACACATCTCGATCGTGAAATATTAAAATTAAAACTAATAGTAGTGGTTTTCCGTCAAAGCGTAATTTATAGCTTCTCCGTTAGAGCTTTTAAGCTACTGTGTTGTCTACATCGTGTTTATCCTTTTTGGTTTCGAAATTATCTTGCAAATTTGTGAATTTGAATTCTTTATCTATTCGTGCAATATTCTTAAGACTATCAGAATGAAATTTATGGCATATATTATGATGTAGATTTCGATTAATCTTATCACGTAGGACCAATTTTAAAAATTATTCAAATAAATTTAATCTTAATTTTATACAGAATTCAGATTAGGCAGTATACAAAGAGAGCCTATTCTAAAACGCTTTATCTTCCATTTTCTACTAGGACATGATATTCGACAGTACCTTCTTTGTAGAATCTACATTCTTATTCAGTGGTAGAATTCAAAAAAATGTCCAACCATAATGTGTACGTATACTTATATGAATTACCATTTGATTTCATATGTCATTGAATTGTCGAACTCATCTCGATTCTAAAAAAGTAGTCATAAAGTCGATAGTAGTGGTGCTCCGTCAAAGCGTAATTTATAGCTCCTCCGTTAGAGCTTTTAAGCTACTGTGTTGTCTACATCGTGTTTATCCTTTTTGGTTTCAATATTATCTCGCAAACTTGCGAATTTGAATTGTTTACTTAACTAAATGAGTAATTTTCTTAAGAGCGTTATTTTGTTAGTGAAAACTTCGAGAAACATTAATCATTGATATTTATTTAAATGAGGCGAAAGATAAGTATTAATACAGAGTATAAAACAAAGTCAGCCTTTTCCTGTCCATATGTATGATTTGATCTTTAAAACTACTATACGGGTTTTGAAACAGTTTACCTTTTATAGATAGACAGAATTAAGAGGAATGTTTATATGTACTTTACATAATAAGCCCAATATATTACGTGCAAAGTCACTAGTAACAATTAAATTTATACTAACTTCAACCGCAGTTTTGTTTGCCGGGACTATTATAAAAAGTGACGTAGTTATGTGTCCAATCCAAGCCATGGACTATATTTGTGTCTTCAATATCAAATCTTACAAAAGATTCCGTGTAATTGAGTAACTAATAGCCAAACATACAAAATTTTACAAATTTCCTTATAATGAAAAGTAGTATAAAAATGATAAATAATTTTGTACATTGCTATATTTATTACACACCATTGGACTGATATTAAAAATGAATTTCTCGCGTAGAAGCCCTACATTTTCTTATAGTAACAAAACTAAAAACTAACAAAAACCCTGCAGTTACACCAATAATATAGCATAGGTAAATACATTATTTTAAGTACATCATAGAATTTAATGATGAATACTCAGGCTACTAGAAATTTCCAGTTATATAACGGAACAAACTTTACCCTCCTCGGGGAGCTCCTGTTTGCTTAGCGGCTACTGTATGCGATCGGGATTGTATAACATATGCAGTGGAAATGTTTGGTTAATTGTTTAAATATCTACGCTAATATTGTAAAGAGGAAAACTTTGTTTGGTTGTAATAATAGGCTTAAAAACTACTGGACCGTTTTAAAAATTCTTTCACCATTCGAAAGCTAAATTAACCAAAAGTTACAAAGACTATATAACAAATTAACATTATACTACGGGAGCGAAGCCGCGCGGATCAACTAGTCTATATATTTAAAACTGAAAGATGACTAACTACTGACATAGTGATCTATCAACGCACTGTCCAAAAATTACACTACACGGAAAATAATATTGTTTGTAACAATTATGACACATCTATACTAATATTATAAAGAGGAAACCTTTGTATTTTTGTATGTTTGTATTGAATAGGCTCAAAAACTACTGGACCGATTTCAAAATTTCTTTTACCATTACTTAGAGGGATTCTTCCGAATTAGTATAGGCTATATTTTATCCCGGAAAATAGATAGTATATAATATTATGCTCCGGGAGCGAAGCCGCGCGGATCAGCTAATTGTTCATAAATCAAGAAAGCACTGCTTCGTTACTATAAGTATTTATAAGCATTTCTAACCGCAGTTGTAGTATTCAAATTTTTACCTCAACTTTTTCATCAAATTAATTGCAAACCCGTTTAAAAATAAATATTCAAGAGCATTAGCATTCAACGCGATAGTTTTCATAGTTTGCGGTTTATTTAATTAATTTACTGATAACGGGACTTCACTAGCTATCTGGGGGGAGAGGTCATGTTTATAACTATAAGATATTAATAAAGTCCCGTGCGGGTAATAAATTAGTGAAAACAAAGTACTTTTGGAACGTGATATAAAGCGTTTTGTGACGTAGAAGAATCAAAAACAATAGAAAAAATATTTATGTTTTTGTTAGATTAACATACTTTATTATTAATGCGATAAAATACATTCATATTATGTTAATATCTGTATATAAAACTCAGATGCGAGAGTTGTGCCTTAAATAGATACCTATTATAAAAACCTATGATTGATTTCCATTGCCCATTCTCCAACCCACATAAAGAAATCTCGTAGAAAACATTTTTATTCATGTTTACTTTTTACAAAGTACTTATGAATAGTCATTTTTTAATTTACTAAAGTCCAGAAACTCAGAAAGTCGATTCTATTGCGAAGGTACCGGCACGATAGAATAAAATTTTTGTTCGAAATTTCTTATTAACTATAAAAAATATTTTAAACCGTATATACGTATACCGTATATAACTATAAAAAATATTTTAAACCGTATATAATCTAATACAAAAATAATGTAATTTCAGCATCGAACATCGTCGGCATTTAACTTTTTCTGTTTAAAATTTTATTTTATTTTATTAAAGGGGAAGAAAGGATAAAAATAAGTACATATATTATACTACCTACTTATAATATACTAGCTGTTCCCCGCCGTATAATACTGCCTATGTCACTCATCTCTTTCTAATGTTGAAAGAATTTTTGTTTAAAAGCATTTCAAAAATATAAGTAATACCTAATCTTTGGTTATACTGATACTCTCATTCGCAGCGGGACGTTGTAGTTTGGATAAAGGAAAGTCCCTTTTCAAAGGATAGATTTTTTGTTGTTACATAAGAATTACATACTTATACTGTAAAAAAATTATCAAAGAAAAAATTAAGTATAACAAAACTTTGGTAGGTGATTTTTAAAATCGGTAATCCAGTTAAAATCTTTAAAGTTTAAACATAAGATAGCTACTAAGAATTTCCTCAAGATTTTCCGATTATGCCTCATAATTTTGAGATTTTGTAAATTTTATCTAAGTCTTTTTGTGAATATAAATCACATTATTCTTGAAATCAACAACTACATACTAAATTTTTTGCGACAACAGAAAATGCAAAAATTAATCGCGGTATATTTATCAGTAATAGAGCGTTCTGAGTCATAATGCAGGGGATTCCTTTACTCAAACTTGTGAACTATATAAACAGATTCATCCCAGTACCGCTTATCATTCCTACAACACAAACATTACTACAATGTTCGCTAAAGTATTCGCGTTGACTTTACTCGTCGGCATCAATTGCCGTATGCTTCTACC
>LQNK01002309.1:45186-62843 GCA_001586405.1 Phoebis sennae | reverse complement strand
ATTTCTACCTCAACTTTTTCATCAAATTAATTGCAAACCCGTTTAAAAATAAATATTCAACAGCATTAGCATTCAACGCGATAGTGTTCATAGTTTGCGGTTTATTTAATTAATTTACTGATAACGGGACTTCACTAGCTATCTGGGGGGAGAGGTCATGTTTATTACTATAAGATATTAATAAAGTCCCGTGCGAGTAATAAATTGGTGAAAACAAAGTAATTTAGGAACGTGATGTAAAGCGTTTTCTTTGACGAACAAGAATCAAAAACAATAGTAAAAAATATGTATGAATTTTATTACTGTACTTAATTCCTATACGTTAATACCTGCAATAGAACTCAGACGCGAGAGTTGTGCATGGATATTATAAAAACCTATTTTTTATATCACAATACTCGAATCCACTAAAAGAAATCTCGTAGGTACTAATTGTCAATAATTAATAGAATAGAACAGAAAATATTTTTTTTCGTGTTAGTATTAATAGTCATTTTTTAACTTACCACCAGTTCCCTATCGAGAAGATATCGACAAGAAGCTCTATAGAATAAAATATTTGGCGAAATTTCTTTCTTATTATTAAAGTTATTTCTTATTAGTAAACGGTATGTACTATATACAATAAAATCCAAAAAATGATGTAATTTCAGCATCGAACGTCATCGGCATTTAAATTTTTCTGTTTAAAGTTTTATTCGATGAATTAAATGGAAGAGAAACGGAAAGAAGTTATACAGGATAAAATACTTATGTTATTCTACCTACTTATAATATACTAGCTGTGCCCTCCCCGCTTCGCACCCGTATCAATTTTATATAGCGTATAATACAGCCTATGTCGCTCAGTGAAGATACTGCATTCTAATAATGAAAGAATCTTTAAAATCGGGCCAATAAGTTTTGTGTAAAAGCATTTCCAAAATACATACAAAACACAAATATTTCCTCTTTATTATATTATTTATAATTAAAACTTAATATTTAGTTATAGTCGTACTAATACTGCCATTCGCAGCGGAACATTGTAGGTTGGTTACAGGAAAGTCCCGTTTCAATGGATGGATTTTTTGTTGTTAGATAAGAATTTAGGATTACTTCAATAGCAAAGAAAAAACTACGTATAACAAAACTTTAGTGGGTGATTTTTAAAATCGGTAATCCAGTTAAAATCTTTAAACATAAGTTAGCTACTAAGAATTTCCTCAAGATTTTCCGATTATGCCTCATAATTTTGAGGTTTAGTAAATTTTATTGAAGACTTTTTGTGAATATACATCACATTATTCTTGAAATCAATAACTACATACTAAATTTTTTGCGACAACAGAAAATGCAAAAATTAATCGCGGTATATTTATCAGTAATAGAGCGTTCTGAGTCATAATGCAGGGGATTCCTTTACTCAAACTTGTGAACTATATAAACAGATTCATCCCAGTACCGCTTATCATTCCTACAACACAAACATTACTACAATGTTCGCTAAAGTATTCGCGTTGACTTTACTCGTCGGCATCAATTGCCGTATGCTTCCACCTTACGATGACGTTATACGACCGTTTGGAGACAAACTGAATATTGTAGAAGACGATTTAGAAGATGCCAATTTTGATAGAACGTTCGAGAGTGTAAGACCGGTTTATTTAAGGAGGGTAGCTCGTCAAGTCCATGGAACTGTTAATACTAATCCCGATGGAAGTGCTAATGTAATGGGGAAGATACCTTTGGCTGGGAATGATAAGAATATTTTGAGTGGTGTTGGAGGTATTTATGGTGCAAAGGACGGAGGCTTTAGTGCTGCGTCCGCTGGTCTGGCTTTAGATAATGTGTAAGTATATTTGTTTGTGTATGTTTGAATCATATTAAAATAATAAAGATACTAAATTTTAAGGCTACTCTTTGTACTCGCGCGTATTACTCACGAAGCTCGCAGTGACGTTTGCATTAGATTAGATTACCACTTTCTAAGTTCAGCACCTATTAATGTTATTCTTCTGTAAAAGTCTTAATTTTCTTACAATGTTTTGTATTATTTCGAAAAATCAACGATACTCATTGCGTATCGTGTCTTTCTAACCATCTCTCTATGCATGTAGCAATCTCGATGATACAAATGGAAATACATTATTTTTCAACTTTAGACCCCCACTTGAGGCAAGGTTAGCCCCATTTATATGCTTTTATTGCTTAGGAAGCCGGACTAATCATGGACGTCCAATCTTTTTCCCTGTCTTCAACTCTATACTATCTCATAGATGACAGCCGTATTCACAAACAATACTATAAATTAGCACAGAGGAGTAACTTCTTCAGATACAATATTTGAATGGTAGTCTATCACTCGGCATATAAATTAGGTTTTATCGAAGAATGAAGGGTCTTGCTATTTAGACCACTTGAGAAATGTTCCACTTTACTTACACATGTTTGTGACTTTTCAGCAATCTCTACCTTACTACAACTTCTCCATTATTTCTTCCAGACACGGCCACAGCGCTAGTATAACAGGGAAGCACATCCCCAATTTCGCCGACCAGCTCACCGGCGCTGGCAAGGTGAACCTCTTCAAGAACGACCACCACGACCTGAACGCTAATGCCTTTGCCACCAGGACCTTCCCTAAGAACCCTGTGATACCCAACTTCAATACATATGGCGGCGGCGTGGATTATATGTATAAGTGAGTATTTTTTTATGACACAGCAGGAAAAGAAGAGAGATCACGACCACGGCTTTACGTGCCCTCTGTGGAACGGGGGTGTTCCAACACCGCCAAATCCAGACTCCGGGCTGTTACTGAGATTCTTTTGGCAGAGAAATCCCAATAATTTAGTAAAAGTCAAGGATGCAACCTCTAGACCGAAGGGGCAGTATTATAAATGCGAAAGTTTTTGAGGATATATGTATGTGTGTTTGTTACTCTTTTTAACAAAAACTACTGAGCCGATTATTATGAAACAAATAGGTAAGGGCTCAGAATCGTCAGTGGGATGAAAAGTTACGCGGGCGAAACCGTGGGGCGCGGCTAGTAGGCTATATTGTAACATTATGCTCCCTTGGACACAACCCTTTTCTCCGTAGGCATGTAGCTTTAGAAATACTGGCAAAGTACCGTAGCTTTCTTGACCACTAAACCACAGAACTTTAGATATGAATAATTAATGAATATTGTGGTTTTATCCTAAAGTTCTATCTATTTTGATTATACCATATAAATATTCTTTGACATTTTAGTTTCTTGCTCTTATTTGTTTATTCTATTTTTGGACAGTACCGTGATTTATTAATAAGGATATTATATTAAAATCCGATGGTTGGCTTCAATTTTCTTGTCAAAACGATACGCACTATTCTGAAATCATAATTAATTTTGGTATGACTACCACGTTTGGCGTCATAAAAAATCAAGGACAGTAAAAAATAATGTTCTAATTTAAAACATTTACGACTTGATTGGCGCAATGGATGCAGCAATGGTTTATTGCGCCGACGGATGTGGGTTCGATCCCCACTATTAGAAAATTATAATGTGATGACGATTGTGATTTTCTACTGTCTAGGTGTTAATATCTATAGTATGTATGTATTTACGACAAAAAGTATGTTTAAGTACCTCTATCAGTTATCTAGTTTCCATAGTACAAGCATTGCTTAGTTTGGGACTAGATGGAGTTCTGTTAAATGTTCAGGAATATTTATTTATTTATATTTTCAGCAACAAAATCGGTGCTTCCCTCGGCGCCTCTCACACCGATCTCTTCAAACGCACCGACGTGTCTGCGATGGGTAACCTCAATCTCTTCAGGAACCCCTCCAGCTCTCTGGACTTTAACGCCGGGGCTACACGATCCTTCTCACCTTACATCCCTAAGAGCAGCTGGGAGCCTAGCTTTGGAATGACCTATTCGAGATATTTCTAATGTATTTAGTATTTTTTAATTTTTAGCGCTGTGATAATATTTCGGTCGCCATGTATTGACTTGCAATTTTTTTTGTATTACGAACAATTAAAAAGATCGGAGACTGATTAAATAAATGTATTTTTAGTATTTGTTTGTTTCACTTTGAAATTTTTTTATATAAAAGATTCTTGTTACTAAACTAAAAGGAAACATTGCAAATTCTAATTGCTATTGCTAATTGCTAATATACTTTTTTGTAAAAGATCCAAACATTCAACATAAAAAACCAACAAAATAGGCATCTTTGCGAAATAAAAAAGCTACACCGTAAACATAAATTGTGAAGTTTACAACAATACTAAAACAAGGGAATTTGTAGCGAAACGATAATGTCGGTAGTTAATGTGAGAGGGATGAGGGTACTTGCGGATTTATTGCGAAATTACGATCGGCACGGCCTTTGACGATACAAACAAATGGAAGTTTAGTCAGTGAAGTTTTTTAAAAGGTTTAATAAAATAATTTAAGTTTCATTTAGTTTTTTAAGATCACAATCAGGTTAGATGCTAAGAATTATTTTTTAATTTTAATTTTACTATTTATAGGTACAAGTATAGGTTAAAGTGAAACGGCATATACTACTTGTGTAACTTTTATGACCCTAAGTTATTAAAAATGTATTTACAGCTGAATATAAAAGTAGATAAAAAAGCTAGCAATTACCTACTCATATTGGACAGTTAGTAAAATTCTGACGCTACGACATTTAAATTTTTTAACCGATAACGTTGGAGTTTACCTAAATAAGACCGAGAAAGTATATTAAAAAAACAAAATTAATTTATAATAATTATACAGAACAACGGCATACTTATAAATATCGCAAAAGATACTAAAATAGTCGTTATACACGACAACTATTCTACTAAGATGAGCTCAAAGCTAGAAACATTTGTCTAGAAATATTTATGACCTACTCTTTATAAAAGTTATCACTCTCCGACAAAAACATAAAAATATAACCTGCATTACAAAAGCAAATAAAACAGCGCAACTCATTTAATTATAAAGTCTCAAACACTTCGCAAGATAAACAGAATACTTTGAAAAATCCCAACAAATTTCATGTTAAAGAAGCGACTGAGAGCAGACATTGATAGCTAAGTGCTTAATGTATCCGGAGAGGCTGCGCTGCGAAATTGAAATTGTCTAAGGATATTTATACACAATACGACTTTTAATCGCAGTATTTGGTAACTTCAGTATAAATAACTGGCTGCACTTTCTTTGATTGGGCCCATCTTTCGTTTTATTTAGCAGAGCCTAGGCTATAAAAAAAAACAAAAAGCTCTTTAAACAGTAAGAACTTCTAGATATTCTAATCATGAAACATGCAGATGTCGAGCTCCGTAACTTTAAAAAAATACATGCCATTAATAACTAAAAGACAACAAATTTAATGTTAAAGATGCAACTGAGAACAAACATTGATAGCTAAGTTTTTAATATGTTGGAGAGGCTGCACTACAAAATTGAAATTATCTAAGGATATTTATACAAAGACTACGCGACTTTAAGTCGCAGTATTTATATGAAGCCAATTCTATTGGCTGTGAGATGTATGGCCAACCCTTTATTGAACCTGTTACTTTTCTTAATGATAGCTGGGCCAATATTTGCAAATACCTTAGTCAGGGCCAACTAGCCATTTGAATTTAATTGACTTTGATTTTCTAGGATTAATTAACTCTGAATAAGCTTTTCGACACAAAATAACATTGCGCTATAATATATTGTAAAAATCATAACAAACATTTTATAGAAGCGACTGAGAGATGAAATTGTCTAAGGGCGTTTCATAACAATGCGATTTAAAATCGCAGTATTACATTACAGAGAAATCTAATTAGTGTTTGCATGTGGTCAATCTATTGTTACTTGTTACGGGGTTCAACAAAAGCCGGAGCCATTTCTCGTGTTCTTTGAATCACAAAGGCATTGCAATTGACCACATCAAAACAAACAGTGCTTTGCGTTGGTTACCTGGTTGGTTAACCTCTTGTCTTGTTAATCAGTCAATTATTGCAAATTCCATGCCTTAAGCAGTAAGACCATGTAATCAATGGAATTTATACGATTCATTGTTATTGAATTATCGGGAATTGCGAACTCAGATATAGTTTTTATAAATTTAAACAAAACTAACTTACACTATGCTACTCATTGTATATTCTACTAGCTTTTGCTAGTGCCGCGGTTTCTCTTGCGTTAAATCCGAATAAAAAATATCCTTTCACCTAATCCAGCTAATATCCTATCTATGTACGAAATTTCAAATATCCTAGCTTTCAAATTTAGAATATTTGTAAGATTACAATAAAAAACTAAAGGACTGTGAAAATGTGATTTCAAAAGTCTACTAGGGTTGTAGGCGTGCCCATCAGGTCTATAATGGATGGATTGTTGATGTTTCTTGTTAATAATAATAATCTTTTTACTCTAGATTATGAGGTAGGTTGGAAGAGAATGCTCGTTAGCGGTAAGCCTATCCGTTGCGACGATTGATATTACTTAAAGAATTAATTTTGTGTGCAATAAAGTAACATTCAGGCAAAGGTCCTAACAAAATTTACTTTAAAAATATTATAATCTAAAAACGCACTGTCGTAAGCGACCCTTACCTAAACTCTTCCTAAGAGTTATTCAGGTTTAATATTTCGCAAACAAAATAAGCTCCAACAGCAAACGCTTACGGCTTTATGTCGTAGGTTATCAATATCAGGGAAGAAATGCTAAAAATATTTACATTGTATGTAAATAGGAATTTAGGATACTAAAAATTTGAATTTGTCTTTATGAATGATTAAATCATTTGCATTGTTTATGATGAAAGATTTGATTTAAAGGACCAATTTAAATAATTTATTGTTTCAAGTTGTTAATAAAAATGCTTTTCATATTAATGCACAGTAATATTGTTTTTCGATAATATTATATAGAATATTGGGAATATTCCTACATACTTAGTTTATGGACAAAATTCTACTTCAGAGGTTCATTTCTATAAAACTTTGAATATGAAACGAAATAGACAAACATTTTTAAAAGAAATTAATTCCAAAACATATAAAATAAAACATGGCTAGTCTAAGAAGAAAATAACTCGTAGGTATATTTTTTGTATTTCTCTTTTCTACATTAAAATAGAAGGTAAATACAGAATACAAAAAAAATTACTACGGTAGGTAGATTGCGGGAGCAGCTAACATTATATTCATTATTAATTTAATAATTGAAATAGATCCACAAAACACTAATTAATTTACCGAATCAAATGTTATCACTTGATATGTTGCTGTTAAACTAAATTGATAGTTAGATCAAATTAGACATAACGAGAAGGTTACATTATTCACTTATTTTCATCGATATTAATTGTAATTCTGCTGCATAACATCTGCAGCGATAAAAGAGTGGAAACCGAGAATTTTGGGCCAAGCTCGCATCGGTGTAATTACCAACCCCCAGCTGAAGATCGACGTGACAGTATTGTCCTGTATTTCGTACGGTGAGCAGGGGCCCGGAGGTCTGTATTCCCATCCCGTTCTACTCCTCACCCAATTTCCCATCATATTTCCTCTACTCCTTCTTTAAAGCTGGCACGGCACCTGCGACACTCTGATGTTGTAGATGTTCATGGGCTACGGCCTACGATCAATTATTTAACATCAGGTGAACCGCATGCTCCGCTAGCCTTTTTTTTTACGAGGGGAAATACCTTGGCATACCCGGCCGTCTGGGGAAACGACCGTCTTATGTCGGACTTGCACCGACTAAAACCCCTCGATGATTCTTCACACACCTTGTGGGGGGCTCACGGGCACGCCGTAGCATTCTTCCGCGAACCCCCCGGTGTCATGCTCCGCTAGCCTGCTGTAACACAAAAAAAAATGTTGACTCCTATTGCAGTGCAACTTTTTATCACAACATCTTTTTTTATATTCATCTCGGTTTGCGCTTAAATATGGAGGAATGTTTTCGATATATACATGATTAAACTTCTAACCAAACCCAATAACCTAAATCGTTATAAACTGAAACGGACTCCAATTAGCCCATGATGTCATTACCGTCTCGTTGTTTATTAATGAGTTTTCATTGCGTCGCTAAATGTGCAGTATTGTACCCTTTGAGCTTACATTTTACAGTAGTTAGTGTATAAATCATGTAGTGGTGAGGTCAGGAGATTTAGCTATCTACCTTAAAATCTTTCTTCTTAACCTGGTTTATACGTATTCAATAGTTAAAACATTGGTGAAATAGGGATCTTGTATAAACAGAAACTAGAAATAAACCTATTTGAAATGACTCACGTTATTCGATGTCTAGAATTTCCAAGTAATTAAGTGTGTAACGTTATGAATGTAGCTATTATATAACCTCGCCAAACTTTATATATCTAAATATAAGAGTATCTCTCGATGAATCATATTTTTATAATTCCTACTCATATTTTATCTGTTACTAGCTGTAACGCGTGGCTTCGCTCTCATAGCATAATGGTATATCTATCTTCCCCGTCGATACTTTAGCTTTCGAATGGTGAAAGAATTTTTAAAATCGGTCCATTATTTTTTGAGCCTATTCATTACAAACAAAGAAACAAATCTTCCCTTTTATATTATTAGTATTGATATAGATTTTCTGGTTGAAATTAATAAAATAAATCTCCACGAATATAGCTCCTTCAACTTTGAATTTATTCTCAAAATTCGATTAATGAAACTAAAAGAGCAAACGTGAACGCTATGATGTAAGCTAAGCAAGCTATATACATGTACAGCTATAGATACCTATCTAGTAAATTTGGATGCTCGCTGCATTTGTGCAACGCTCATCCATTATGTTGACTCAGCACTGTATGGGAAGGGCGTGTTTCCATTTATATACGAGAAATTTTAATTGTATGAGTAATAAAAAATTTTGCCAAAAATAGAACCGACTTCCTCACTGTAAAAGTAGAAAATAACTTTTATTTTATTTTTCTTGAAATCTTTACAAAGTCTGTGCAAAATCTTGTTTATTCGAAAATAGATAAAGGCACCGACTTTGTATAGATTTCAACAGAAATAAAATATGTAAATAAGAAAGAATTTTCTTGTGTTTGTTTTTACGCGAGTACTTTTCATCTACACTAATGTTATAAAGAGGAAAACTTTGTTTGTTTGTGATGAATATGCTCAAACAACTACTGGACCGATTTTAAAAAATCTTTCACCGTAACCTACATTATTTACGAGTAGGCTATACTTTATAGGGTATATATATAACAGTAGACTACGGCAGCGCAGCTACGCGTATCAGCTAGTTAAATAAAATAATTTGTAAGGATTTCAACGCGGTTTAGTGTACATTTAACATGAAAAGTTATAGTTGACCATTGCTTTGGCACCAATTGGGTCAAGCTTCCGGGAACGGGCAAGTTACCATCTTCCACATCCCACGATACATTTCACATTCCACGAACCAGCATAATATAATCAGTAGTTGTATTGAGACGGTTTATTCTCACTAGAGTAAGTATAAACTGTCATAATACAACTAGTATCATACTGTGTTTCGTACCCTGAATGGGAGCGCTGAAGGTTCGTAAAAGGTAGTTCACTCATTACACCAAACTCGGAATATGTATTCTATCTATATATAAATAGATATATTCGATACAGATGCACTACAATTCAATAGAGGATTAAGGGTTACGTATTCAAAGCGCCATTCATGAATTTCCATTATTCAAATACATTATAACTGTAATCATCTCTTTTCAGGATACTGAAAAAATCGTGTCGTCCTAACTCGAACAATGGAAGCACACCACGGTACAAAGTAAATAGAGCCCTCCGGAGTGCACAGTGATTGAAGCATGTTACATGTCCGGTGGGTCCGCTCGGCCAAATGCATGGATTTGGGTTACGTGCGCCTTGCGAGTGCGTGCGATCTGCTTTAGTATACATTTAATATGAAAAGTTATACTTGAGCATTGCTTTGGCATCAATTGCTTCATGCTTTCGGGAACAGGCAAGTTAACATCTTCCACATGCGAGCCAACGTATAATTATTTCAACTAGTATCATACTATGTTTCGTACACTGAATGGAAGCGTTGAAGGCTCGTAAGAGATAGTTCACTCATTACATCAAACTCCGTATATGTATTCTATCTATATATAAATAGTAATCTAAGGCTGATAGAGGACTACTTTATATTCAATACACATGCACTATAATTCAATAGGGAAGTAAGGGATACTTATTCAAAGCGCCATTCATGAATTAAAAAGGGTTATTACTATAATCATCTCTTTTCAGGATACAGAAAAAACCGTGTCGTCCTAACTCTAACAATGGAAACACACCACGGTACAAAGTAAATAGAGCCCTCCGGAGTGCACAGTGATTGAAGCATGTTACATGTCCGGTGGGTCCGCTCGGCCAAATGCATGGATTTGGGTTACGTGCGCCTTGCGAGTGCGTGCGATCTGCTTTGCGAGATTAATGGGCCGGATATATTGGGGCTTCTGATATATCACGACGATTTTCTGCGGGTGTGCTTGCATCTCTGATACCTATGTCAATAGCGCTCTACAGTCCGTTGTGAAATATTTTTTATTGAACATGCAATTTTCTAACAATTCGTATGAATTGGAGTATGCCCATTGTTAATTATTTTATAGTTAGAACGCCCCGAAAATCATGTGATTTTTGTTAAACCATAGCGTCCTCATGTCGGTATCTTATCGTTTAATTTTTGAAAAATGGATAGATAGATAGATAGATAGATATATAGATGGTGGTTGATGTACGTTGGCCATAAAGAAAGAATTCGTCTATTGAATAAAATAGAAAGGATGCTCTTGCGTCAAAATTATGTCGTTCCATGCCCTGTTTTTAAAAATTAATAGAGTAAGAAATTATAAGTAAAATCAACTTTTTCCACAAAAATCTCGAAAATGCAGCAGAGAGCAAGAGAAAATAAACATAAACAAGCTGAATTTATGTTCATTTTAGTTTCAATGGTCAAATTATTTAATTTAGTCATATTTTACATCTTAATTTTAGCCACAAAGTAGGTATGGTTCATTCCAATCTTGTAACAGATGTTTATTCTTTAATCCTATGATATTTTGAATCTTCTGAACATATTTATATACAGATCAAAAGATCATAGGATATAGCAGCAAACATCTATATAAATGTTTAACATATAACGTAATAGCAAACATCTATATAGATGTTTGCTTCTCAATCATACAATTATTACGTTAGTCGTGATTTGTATTTCATGTAGTACAAATATACTCCAAAATCGGTTGGGAACAAAATATTTTATCCAAGTCTACGTAGACAAAGTTGCGGGCGGAAGCTAGCTATTATAGACAAAGGGATAAACTTTAAATGAAATGCGAACGATGTCACAAGTCACACTTATGTACGATAGTCTTGTAAGAGATATAAGATAAGTTAGAAACGTGAGAAGGAAAATGAAGTAGTTTTTAACTTTAAACGCGATCCTTGTTATCAGTTAGGTTCATATCTATAAATTTATTGAACGACTAACAGATCCGGCTTCGCTCCCGTAGCATAATGGTATATATAGCCTATGTTACTTGTGGATAATGTAGCTTTTGCATGGTGAAAGAAACAAATAAAGTTTTCCTCTTTATAATATTAGTGTTTATAATATGTCTTATCTATAAATCAAAATATAACATTGCTAGCTGAGCTCTGCGTTTTCACCCGCATATTATCTCTCATTCCTGTAGATTTTTGGGGATAAAAACTGTACTTCCTTGGCTTTCAAAGAATTTCTGCACTTTTTGTTTATTTCATAAACATCTGTGTAATTAAACTTTGTTTCGGTCTAAATCTACAAAAACTCCCTAAAGCCGTCGCAGTTTCGTTTTGCTCTCAGAAAAAAAAGCACTCCGTATAAGAGCAATAAATATAGCAGCAAATATACCGTTAAAAGCGGAGATTCAACCCATCGAGAAATGCATGTCAAAGATTCGGAGAGCACTATCAATATTGACAGAGCCGTGATTAAAGCCGTCGTCGAAAAACGGTCTTAATCAAGTTAAAACGTTTGAAAAACATTTTTGTATAACCTGTATTTTGTGCAAACTGCCTTCGCTTTTTGAAGCTATGGATATAGACGATCTCGTCTTGAAACCGCAGATAAATAAAAAAAATGATAAAAGTTATTTCAATAGCCCAAAAAATAAGGTAAAAAAACAAATATTGTACACCTCCATGCTTCGGCAATTTGAGATTCACTTCTTTTCCTATAGATTTTATAGTAGCAATTAAGAATATAATCAGATTAGATAGTAGAGTCCATCTATATTAGGTAGTGAACGTACTAGTTGTGCAAACATTAATAAATTAATACAGTATCTATTAATTATAGTGCATCTTCAGGGCAGATAGCTAAACTCTCTGGAGAGATACATCTTGATATAATTTAGTTTCAAACTAAACTATTTAGTACTAAAATCTAAATCAATGTTTGCTGCTTCAAAATTCTAATTTCGAAATTCAAAATGTTGAATCTTAACCTAAGGGAACTCCAAAGAAACGTCTCGAAATCTTAGACTAGTTCAAACAAACGTTTAGAAACCGTGCTTAGACTTTTCACAGACTTTACTTTTGTCTTAAGACAATATTTGTAAAGCTTTTTTTCAATTACGCAGTGCGTTTGAAGAGACTGTAAAGACTTACAAATAAATGACGGTTTGTAATTAAGATTTTTTTCTATTCATAGTCCACTATCATAATAATATCATGTTATTGGCCTTACAGATTACAACCAAGCTTTAAAACTAACAAGTAATTGAATTGAATTAGCTTAAGTTGAAGTTAGTATAATCTAACTTACTTTAGTATTTATTATTTTATTTAAATAAATAAATTATCACCCAGACAGTAGAAAACTACAATGTTCATCACATCATAATTTTCTATTCACGAGATCGACTAGACCATTGATGTATGCACTGCGCCAATCAGTCGTCATAATATGATGACTATTTATGTTACTCTTTGATTTGTCACCAGCCAGGTCTGTAGTTCCATGTCGGGTATAATAGGAGAGGCATCATACAAGTTTTCAGCTTGCCTCCTCAAAAGACAGTCCCAGATATCAGAATATATTGACCTGAGACTTGACTTCTTAAACAATGTCTTTCAAATTATTGGAATTATGTTGTATTTTACTGAACGTTTGTCTATATGAAATATCAATCGATTTTAATTTATGTATTTGCTTTAATTTATAACATTTTTATAGAAAGAGAGTCTACTCTACAATAATATAATTAACAATAATGATATGATTAAGCCGCCGTAATTAGTACGTTAACAAATACGAAACTTGAAATTAATCCCTAACAAACATAACTGTTATTTAAATAATGTATTAAATGTTTCATTAAACTTTTCCAACATTGCTTCCATTTCGTTAAGACAAGCAGTAGTAGGGTTGTCACATAAAATTTTAATGTTAAAAAAAAATAAATTCCATATTACAACCCTTATCTCCCTTGCGCTTTTGACCGCATTAAAACACACTGCAACCAAAATAAATTTCGTGTGATAACTGATAACCCTATTATTAGTTCGTATATCTTAGTCTCGCAAAAATTCCGAAATATATGGGAGTTTTATTATTTTGCTGTAATGATATTATCAATTGAAATTAGCTAAAATTCACCTATTTTCGTAGCCCCTACTGATTTCGCTCATCTTCGAACTCGATATTTTCCTTTTCTAAACTTTGAAATTCAATTTTCTGTTAGAAAACAAGTAGCATCCACAAAATAATACAAGAAAGAACTAAGCAATAAAGAGCTTCAACCTGACAACCCTATTACTAGTTCCCAAATCTATATGCCACTGTTGATACAATACTCCAAACAATTCTCTAGTATTTGCGTAGTCGAATCGACTCTAAGCGATTTTTACTCTACAATGACTATTTCTCATTTTCGTCAAAGCCTCTCGTTGCAGATGGCATCCACATTATATCACACTTTAGAGCTAAAAAACAACAAAGATCTTTACAGTGACAATCCTATTACTAGTTCCCAAATCTAGGGCGTCTCGCATCCCGTATGCCACTGTTGATACAACTCTCCAAACAATTCTGTAGTATTTGCATATTCGAATCGACTCTAAGCGATTTTTACTCTATTAAAAAACTCGTTCCAATTTTCGTCAAACCGTTTCGATGCAGATGGGATCCACATTACAGCACATTGAAGAGCGAAAAACAACAAATATCTTCATAGTGTCAACCCTATTACTAGTTCCCAAATCTAGGGCGTCTCGCATACCGTATGCCACTGTTGATACAACTCTCCAAACAATTCCGCAGTATTTGCGTAGTCGAATCGATCGTGAAGCTACGTTAGCTCTGGGTCGAAGAGCGATTTATTTGTTTAGTGTTGAAAAAACACTACGTTTACGCTAAAAAATACCAACAGTTTTAGCTTCCAAAACATTTTAAGCCCCCGAGGGTACATTGTGAAACGGACAATTCTATTGTAGTAATTCCTACCGCATACTAATATACCTAAATGGTTTGGTTAATTAGATCTTAATTATGTGTCAATCACACCGCAACTACGATGAAAATTTGTAATATAATAAATATATAGGACACCAAGACACCTTTTATTAGTATACTTAGACCCCGAATTTAACGCAAGCGAAGCCGAAGCCAGGAGTTACTTGGCTAAAAAAATTATTTCATGGACTTTAAACATTTCCTACCTAAGTATATATATCTATACTTATCTGTATTTCAGAATTTTTTTGACCAATAATTATTTCCTAATAATTATATAATAACAATGTACGTTTTGCCACACTTTATTAAGAAAAACAACACAAAAACTATTCTTTTGACATTTATAATTACTTCTAACGATTTTTGGTAATTTTGTATCAAAACATTTCATTAGTCATGTTTTAGGGACTTTACCCGCGGGTATTTAAATAACAGGTTATTCATAGTCGCTCTTTACTACAACAGTCAGTTTCTCGACGTATTCAAATCTCAGAATTTGTATAAGAATCTGTAAGTAATTTATTTCATTTCTAATATTTTTTGTAATTTATTATTTATTATCTGTGATCCCATGGTTTCACCCGCGCAGCGTAGTAGCATGATGCTAATGTTTAGCTTTCGTCTTGAACCTACCAAGAGTCGAAATAATTTTGCAAATCTATTCGATACTTTTAAAAATTACTTGCCAACGAAGATTTAGTTTTATTTTAGTTTACTATTGTATAATAGTTATTAAGTAGGTATGTGTAAAATCTATTTCTGCCAATGATATCAGTGATCCAATACCAAGTTAGCTGATATATTTTTGTTAGCACCAGGAAACTTTGACGCATAATCATTACAATTGAAGATGATTGTATTTAAAAATCTTAACTTTATTGTGCATAGTAGACGTGGTGAAGCTTAATTTTTAATATTTAAATTGTTTCAGATGAATAATGAAGATTATCTTAATATTTACATTAATAATGAGTCTCGTCTGTGTTTACGCACAAGTCTCGATGCCGCCTGGATATAAAGAAAAGTAAGAAAAAAAAATGATAAATTTAATTATTTCATTCGAATGAAATATTAATTTTAATACATATACCCTAATCGTCGTCTAATATTTCAGATATCCACAATATTATCATCTTTCTAAATCAGCGCGCAAATCACGAAGTTTGAAGCATAACTAAACACACCGCATTCCCTGATTTAAAGTAAAATAAAGATTTTATAAAGATTTTTATGTTTCATTGATCTATACTCTATCCACATAATTTTTTTTCCTACTTAATACAATTACTTAAATATACTATATTTTTTATTCCTAAAAGGTTAAAGAAGTATAAAAAAATACACCTGTCAGAAAATCGAAAAATATTTGCATATTTTTAATACTTCCAAATGAATATAGTTTTTTTTATTTATCTAGAAATAAACATTTTAGAGAGTTTTCTGAAGCAAAACTGCACTTAAACAGCAAGTATCACACGCTATATGTTATCTGTCATCAACTAATCTATAAAAAACCTAAACTGTCAAAAACGCCGACGGCGGATGACTTGCGTTGATGTAGTTTTGATGTGAATTTTTCTTTAACTGTTTTGCAAATAAATATTTTTTGGTAAATTATCATAGCATTAATTAGTAGAATTACGGGAAAGGTATTTAAAAATTAAAGATGGCTTCAAATAGGGAAGAGACGATGCGTCAATTCTGTGATGTTACGGGAGCAGATGAAAATCGCAGTAGATTCTTTTTAGAGTCTTCTAATTGGCAACTTGAGGTAAATTATTATACGCTTGATTAATTTATTAGTCACAAATTACTTGCAGCATTACGATTTAACAAACATTTCTACAGACTAACATCAGCATGAATAAACTATATTTTGCAGGTAGCTTTGTCAAGTTTTTATGAGCACGGTGGTAATGTAGATGAAGCTCCAGCCAACGCAGCACCAGTGTCCGCTTCGCCGCAGCCGATGTCAGAAAGTGACATGGATTCTCCGCCGGGATCGCCAGAGAAACCACAGAAAAAAGACAAGAAAAAGAAAAGTAACACTAAGTTTGCGACATTGAGATCCCTGAATCAGAACAGTTCTAGCGATGAGGATGAAGGTGTGTATATTTAGTTGTTAGTTTACTTTGTATAGAGTGCACCTGTGTTTGCCTAAAGACTTGTGCACTGTTATATCTCCTGATAGATAGCTTTCATTGTCTATATCAGCTATGGAGGTGATTCATATTACCAAATAATTAGGCAGTAGTGGAGAATTTCATCTACTGATTGTTTAAATTTTCATAGTCAAAATCAGTTAGGGAAAATATTCATTATACTAAATAATTATGTAGTAGAAGAGAATTCCATTTACACATAATTATTTATTTTAATATTCATAAAGAATCAACAGGCTTAAATTGGCAACCTGCTCTGAAACAAAGAAATTATTTCTTTGGTACATTGTTTAGCATTTATATGGCCATGTGGAAACTCCCAAGTCCACATTTAAGTTTTCCTTCGAGTAGTTGCATTCTAGAAATCATAATTCATTTTAAAAATATAATTCTGTACCAGTTTTGAATACTGGCTGGTTGCCTCCAATTGAAATGATAGTACAAGACTACTTTTGTCGTACTTCAAACTGCCCCAAAAAATCTAAAGAAAACTCAAATCAAGACGCTTCATTAGATGAACTAAAGAAGGAAATAGATAGATTGAAAATGGAAATAGAAAAACTGACAAAAGAAAATAATGAGTTGAAATTGGAAGTGTCAAGATTGCGGCTAGTTGCCAATGATGAGGCAGGTCTGTTTAAACATAAGTTTTACAGTGTACATTTATAAAAATATATATTATGTATAAAATGTTCCTTACAATTTTATAATATTAAATAATCCTTACATTGCTTTTCATATCCTTGGCTGCACTTAGGAGTAAAGCAAAAGGTTTATAACATTACATAACTTTTTAGGTTAAAAGAACTATATCTTTTTATGTAACAGTGGGCAAGCAGAGCATGAGGTTCACTTAATGTTAAGTGATTGACCACAGTCTATGAACAACTTCACCAACCAAGTATCGTAGATGCCTTGCCGGTTTGAAGGATGGGGAGGGGATAGGGAGATTACTGATTATTGC
>LQNK01002309.1:18459-38077 GCA_001586405.1 Phoebis sennae | reverse complement strand
TAGGTAGGTGAATATAGCCGAGTGTGACATAAATTAAAGGCCTTGATTTATACATTACAACGCGAGGTCCAGCTCGGGGCGAGCCACTAGTTATTTATATTTAAAAATCACCTTTTGACACGGCTTCTGGTATTGTCCCTTGCAGGCCCACGGCGGTCGCTGCGGCGCGGGTACACACACCGGCTGGTAGGACATCTTTTGCGTCGTACTGCTCTCCATTTTGGCTTAATTTCAAAATAAACGTTTAAGTAATTCAATTATATAAAAAAAAATAAATAAATAAAAATATATTTATTTGCCAGAAAAAAAATCAATTTACATATTTCTAAACATTCAATGGACCCCGCACTAGGCTTTGCCTGTCTCGCGAGGTAGTCTGTCTTAGCCTGTCTCTCTTAATAAAGTAAAATGTAGTTTTACATTTTACTATAATAAATACCACATCCCTTACCACTCCAATTCACTCTGTATCCAACTTCCAAACCTACTAGTTATCGTTTTTTTTATATGTGTGTCAAATAAATTATACAAAAAAGTCAAGTGTTGCCATTGCCCCATAACAAATTTGATACACGACTTACGGCCGTTGTCAATAATGTATCAAAGATACAGATTGTTATCTCAGATTATATGACGTAAGATTGAGAAAAGTCATAGCAAAGGCCATCTGTCGACAGCATATTGAAATCAGAGTGCAAATAAATAGATCAATCTGACTTTAGTAAGCATAACAAGGGATGCATAGAATATTAGTTAGTCCTCACAAAAGAGTTGATCTTTTTTCAAGGGATTTCGATGCAATAAAAGTTTTAGAAGACTAGCCGGTTCGATGCCCGAGCAAATTTTCGGAAATCTTAGGTTGAAAGTACATTTACTAGAAATGTTTGGTTGCACGTTTAATTATTTACAAAAATAATATTCTATAAGAAAACTGAAAATAAGCGTGCTAGTAACATATATTTAGTTATATAATATCTATCATTGTTAGTACACTAGTTTTTAGTAACAAAACGTTGCTTACCACTTGGTTTTTCATATCCTCTTGTCGGCGCGTACGACTCCGGTCTCGTGATCTTACCAGGATCCAAGAATGACATGCGGTTCACTGTCCGATCTATGAATACAAAATTGTTGTTTTTTAACAGACTTTAAAAAAAGAAGGAGGTTATCAATTCGACCGTATTTTTTATGTATGTCTCCGGCGTTTTTGGACCGATTTCAAAAATTTTTGCATTCGCAAGAGTAGTGTCAGAGTGGTCCCATAGAGATTTGCTTCAAGTCTGATTATCCATGTGGAAGATGTTCCAGGGAACTCCTCGAAAATCAACGGAATAAGCTCTGCTGAAGGTTTAATGGTGTAGATACTATATACCCATTCAAATCTAACTCTAAGACTGAATTGTGACTAGATAATTCACAGGTCACTTATAAGTGAAAAATAATAACTCTTTGCCAAAAAATAGAACCGACTTCCTGTTCACTGTAAAGAGTAGAAAATAACTTTATATTTAACAAAAATAAAAGTTATTTTCTACTCTTTAGTTCTTTTTTTTTTAATTACACCAAGCTCACATCGCTGCGGAAGATTGGTTTGGAACAGTATTGTACTATACAACAATAAATCCCCCCTCGCCGCTAACAATATTTTGGTCCGCAAACGTTTCGTTTCACGTTTCATTCCCGCTCACGAAACTCTTGTTTGAACCTAAACTGAAGACGTACAGAGCTGTCCGCGGCCACTTCTTTTCCATAAAATACTACTTATATTTATTTGAAGTGCACTATATTTTCTGGCTTTTTTGAAAAATAATATATTTTGCCGAGTAAATGTTGGCAACTCTAGCTACACTGCATACTGTTTTGCCTGACTTAGGCCGGCCTCACACATGCTGAATGTCTGAATTCAGAATCTGATTTCAGGATCCTTACAGGTCGATCTAAGTAATTCAGAATCTGAAAAAATCAGGATGTGTGTGTAGCAAGCCGATATTGTATGGTATACTGGCCTTTCTAAATTAAGAATTTGATTTCAGATCCTTACAGGTCCATCTAAGAAATTCAGAATCTGAAAAAATCAGGATGTGCGTAGAGCAAGCCGATATTGTATGGTATACCGGCCTTTCTAAATTAAGGATCTTAATTCAGATCCTGAAAATTCAGCAAGTGTGTGGCCGGCCTTAAACGCTTACTTAGTATAATCTTGTGTTAGTGATATAATCTTATGGAGACTGTGTGTCTCCCGTGGCCACGCTCGCTGTAAAGTGCTCGAAACGTCGGGTTAAATAATAATGTAAAATAATGTATAATAAACCGCGTTTAAAATCCTTTAAAATATTTTATTTAAAACTAGTTTTCGACCCGGCAATTATTCGAATTTTTCTCACCTTTTAAACCTTCCCTAGACCTCCAATGTATGTAATGTCCAAGACCAAGTAAAGATAGATCCGTTCAGCCGTTCTCGAGTTTTAGCGAGACTAACGAACAGCAATTCATTTTTATATATATAGATTAAACGCTTACTTTCAAAGGGTTGTTCAACGCAGTGGAACTTGTGCGCCGGTTTGAACGACTCCCTGGGCGGGACCGCCTTGGGCACATAGTCATGTCGCTGCGTGGTGAGGTTCTGCATCGGCCCCTGCCCCCACATGTCGTGGTGGCACGGGCGGATCGCTTGCGTCACGCACACCGGGTTCGGCAGGAAGGAGAGCTGTAAAGCGCTCAGTTAACATTTTCTTGTGTTTATTTTAATATATAAGAACATTTACATTTTAAAAAATAAGATAAAAATACATTTATTGATAAAACACCACACAGTAACACACTTTAGGACAAAATAAATACACAGAAAAAAAAAAAATTGTGCGGCTATTTCAGGAACTTTTTTATTAAATCTATATTTTTAAAGGGGTTTTTAATTTTTATGTTTTGAATACGTCAACCCTATCGTAACTTATAAAGTAATATGAAACTAATTAATTGTTTACACCTTAAAGGAAATCACTGACTAGGGGTCTTTTACAAGACTACAAAATTTTTTAGCTAATCTTGACTTCGGACTCGCTAAAATGGAACAGATCAGACCAACATTCATAACATTTAATTTCAATTGTCAGTAACTTAAAATGAAACAATTATGCGTTGCCCTGTTGAAAGAGAAACGACATTTAATGTTTATTATAATATTCTAGTACATAACACAAGCAAAATTATATTTCTGCAGTCAGTTTATTATATGTGCCACCACTTTGACATCCGTTATATTTATTATATTTTTTTTTATTAAGTATATTTAAGAATAATGAAATATATTCCAAAGAGAACTGTCCAAAGAGAATTCATTCTCTTTTTATATATTATAATAAAGCGCTAATTGCTTGGAATGATAATGATATAAAACAGATATTCATATCCAAACCATCGCGTTTGAACAATAGTTTCAAATGAACCCGAAGACACTATCAGTAGTTCTTGTGCTCCAACGATCTCTAATATCCCGGTATAGTGACGTTCCTACCTCCTGCCCCACCCCCCGCTCCCCCTCGCCTGCGCCCATAGCGCGAGCGCTGTGTGCTACTGCTCACAGTGCGAGGAGAGACGTGACCGCTAGAACGTCTCACTCCCCCTAATAAAGGACCTCCGAATCGGTCCGAAACCGCCGGTCTACACAAAGTTAAAAGCAGTGAGTATAAACCCTCTCAATACAACTAATTATACGATAGCTCACTTAGGTATCATTAAATCATTATTATCATTTAAATTGTTGTTGTGTTATAAGTTATGTTGCTATATTACACTTTTACGGACGCAAATAACTAATATTTTATTTACAATTTTGCTTTAGGCATTTAAACCGTGTTACAATAAAAGGAAACATTTTTATGAAAAAATACTGAACCGATAATGATGAAACTTGGTATACATATAGATAGGTATACCAATTATAAAGGGAATATTATAGCATAGAAAATAACAATTAATACATTAACTTCTGGTTTTCTGAAAACCAAGCTTTAAAAAAGGGTTATATACCTTTAATTCTATGGTTTACGTATTTTTGGATTAACTACATAGTCTAGCCCAGAGTTCCCCAAACTTTATTGTGTCGTAGACCCCTTGACATATTTTTACCTTATATTAATTTCTTATAAATTTCTAACTGTAGTGAACTTTAGTGTTAAAAACTTAAAGCATAGACCCCAAAATTTTTTTCGCTGACGTAAACCCCTAGGGGTCGATATAGACTTTGAGAATCACTGGTTTAGTCAACAAAAAATCCGCGATTTTCAATATTACTATTTTTATTAAATTTTGCTAAACATTGAAGCGACGGAACGATCTAAATATTGTATTTAGTGGTGCAAAGCATTAGTAATTGAAATTGAAACGTATTACATTACGTATTGTTTTTAGATTTTCGACGCATTCAAATTCTAAGAAACGTATTGTGCTGAAGTCAGTACAATAAAGCCATTTTACGTATGCATAAACAAACCTAGATTCTTAGCTAATGTTCCGCGAAAAAGGAATTAAGAAATAAAAACTGAGACTGAATTGTGACTAGACGATGTGATTGCTCTTCACAGGTCACTAAAAAGGGAAAAATAATAACTTTTTACAAAAAAATAAAACCCACTTTTTCACTCTAAAAAGTAGAAAATAACTTATTTTATTTTTGTTGAAATCTATACAAAGTCGGTGCCTTTATCTATTTTCGGGGGCCGGGGGGCGTGCGCGAATATTTTTTTTGTTTTGTCATTAGTCTCACTTTCGTTCTATTATTTCTTTAGGGAACATAGGGAGGATGGAATCGGCAAAGATTGCACCTACATACATATTTTGTTTAGGTAGATATATCTTAGATTTTTATTTTGTTTTTAGTTGATTTATTGTATGAGTATTCCTTATGTAATCTGAACATACTTTCCTATAAATTGTCTGACCTAGAGACTATTAAGTTACTGTTAAGTTTATAGAAAACATTGATAAAAAATATTGGTTCCGATTGAATTTTAAAATTATACAGACGAGCGTGTAATTAAAATACTTATAATTAAAGTCATAATATCATTTTTATAACAACTATGTTAATTCATTTTTATAACAACTATGTTAATTTTGTAGTCTACGCGTGCGAAGCCGCGGGCAAAAGCTAGTATTATATAAATAGAAGACTGCCGTGAAAAAATGCAACCATCAATTACTACAATGTCGTCTTTTGACAATTATATACAACCACGAAGTAGTTGAATTTAAAATCAAGTTCTTACCTATGCACTATGATATGATACTTTCCTTATATATTTTATTTGCAGAATGGTTGGTGCATTTTGTAAGTACACACGAAGGCATTTTATAGCTTTCTGTCGTAACCAAGCCACCGTTGCTTATGTAAAGTTCTGTCAACAATCGTTCGTAACCAAGGGGGTGTGGATATACATGTATCAATTTGAAATCTCAAAATTAGCGTGTTAGTAACATATCTATAGTTATATAATATTGACTGTATCCGAATAAAATAAAAAAATAAAAGTTTCAAATTTGCGCCGAGACTTACACCCGTATTCTAATACGTACCTCGAGCATTCCTCGACTTCACTCAACCTCCGTCAACGAAAATTTACATTCTGAGTCGGAAAAAAACTCTACTAACTCACGCTAAGAAAATTTCAGAGAAGAAAATTTAACACCTGCATTCGTTACTTCGATCTATCTATTAAAGTATTTTATTTTTATGTTATGAATTTTCGATTGAAATCTGTCATACGTCATATTTGACGTAACCGGAGTGGAAGTAAAACTAAGGTAACTTCTTAGAATACTATTCTTAATAGGGTGTTAAAATCATAAATAAGCTAACCTTCTGTACTGTGTCTCCATCCATTAATGCCGTGGAGGGAACCAGGTTAGGGATGGGTTTGACCGGCTGAGGAATCGGGGCCGTCGCCGGGAGGTAACTGATAAAATATTTAATTAACAGTATGTAATTAAAAGTATGTAATTAAACTCACTATGGTGGAAAAAAGTCAAATCCAAAACGTTTATTTTCTAAATTGGCTTCTTTCGAGGCGCTTTTAGAACATCATATACATTTACATAAATAATATACGTTTTTATTTACCACTGATTCGAAAGGCTGTCTCTACCGAGAAGGCATACTAATCAAATATTTTTTTAAATATATATGTAAAGTACACATATTAAAAAATCTAAACACAAGATGGTGATTGAATGTTAAGATTCAAATTTTTGAAGTATGACCGCAAAGATATTAATATTGAATTTATAGACAAAGTTAAACATAGACTCTACTTTTTATTTTTGATGTAGATACTATATCACAAAATAAATAATTAATTAAATAACCCTTGTAACTAATGGTTCGCTCTGAGCTACACCTTGCTTTGTAATGTAAATTCCCCCTAACAAATTTGGCCCATCTGCGAACTTCTCGTTTATCTAAATTCTAAACTATTCACTTACAAAATTTTATCAATATCGGATTATCGATACTCCAGATATCGTGGGACAAACATTTAAACTTACATACAAAGATAACTCGCCGGGCCATCTAGGCTTCGCTCGGTCATTAACCGGTTTACCAACGGTTTACCTGTTCTCAAGTATTGAATTAAAGACTTTTTTACACTATTTCCACTATTTATCTATTTATTAATAGTGGAAATAGTGTAAAAAAGTCTTTAATACAATACTTAAAATGCATTTTCACCAAGAAGTCACAATACAATACAATCTATCAATTTTACCTGTTCTTGTAAATCGTTTGCGTTTCAAAGCGCTTGGATGACGTCACGGGGTTTGTGCAACTGTTAGGTAAGATGGCGCATCGGCGGCAATCACTAGCTGGGTTCAGAAAGCTGGAACAAACAAAGTTGAATAAAAATACCTTTTAACGAATTTTCAACGCGGCTTATTATACGAACATACATTTACGAACTAGATTTTCAATATGCGCCTAAATAATTCATTTCAATTCAATAATTATATAGTATAATATTAGTAGGATATAGGAAAGTTTTATCCTGATTACAACTTACCTCATACTATATGTGGTGTTGTCCTCAAGTTTCTGACACGGCTTCTGATACTGCCCCTTACAAGCCCATGGCACAGGCTCCTTCGGCATCAACTTGAAACAAAATCTGATCATTTTATTGATGTTCTTGCTAATAACGCTAAAATTAAAAGTATATTAACTTTTTCAAATAAAATATAATATTTTCCATAACAAAATGACATTACACTAGCTCCATTCTATCTCGATAGAGAAGTAGGACACCTTATATGGTATTCTTGTCTTAATTCTTAAAAGGGGACTCACCGGGTTTGGAATGTGGCTTGTTACCGGCACCATCCTGGCCGGAAGGAGATAGGCCATCTTGTGAGGTATTCTAGTCTTAATTCTAAGAAGGGGACTCATCTGGTTCGGCATGTAACTGGCCAGCTTCTTGTGGCAGCGTTATGTATCACTTTATCGGCTCTACCCTTACTGGAGGGAGATAAGACGTCTTGTAAGGTAGTCTTGCCTTAATCCTCAGAAGGGTCATCTGATCTGGCTATAGCTAAGCTTGCGCGTTGTGCTCGACTCCATCTTGGCGGGCGGCTTCTCTTAACATGTCTCCGGTGGATGTGTAACAATACAAGTTTCATTCCATCTAGATGGTGGTAGGGCAAGGTTTCTTGGTCTTCATTCTCGGAACACTCACCTGGTATGTAACTGGCCAGCTTCTTATGGCAGCGTTCCTTATCACTTTACTGGATCCTGGCTGGAGGGAGATAAGGCATCTTGTAAGGTCTAGCAGAAGAGGACTCACCTGGTTCGGCATGTAGCTAAGCTTGTGCGTTGTGCTGGACTCCATCTTAGCGGCCGGCTTCTCGTAGCAGCGTTCCGGTGCGTACGACTTCACTGGCTGAATTTTGTCCGGAGGGAGGTATGATAGTTTGTTCACTGTGCGATCTAGAAGGATTTACGCTTTTTAACAATATTTTATATAGTGAGCTTCTTTGTTATATTCTGAACTCATTTTGACGTTGCTCAAATTCAAACTTAAATATTTTTAATCACATTTCAGTCTACCATCAGTTTGGTATATTTTTTTTATTTATATTATTCGGAGCTTTTTCACACCGTAGACGCCAGCTCTATAGCACCCTATTAGTAACGCTGCGTTTTCAAATTTTAAAATTTTCTTAGTTTCCAATTAACATGTTGATTCTGTTCATTATCGACTAAGTTTACAATGTACGTAACGTTGTTTTAAATATCTAAGAAAAAGACAGAAGAAAAATGTTCTCGGATATGTGAATAGTTTCGCCAAATCCTTAAAAGCTTTGGTCCTTACTTTCAAAAGGCTGGTCGACGCAGTGAAATTTCGCTGCGGGTTTGAAGCTCTCCCGAAGCACGCACGGCTTGGGCACATAGTCATGTCGCTGCGTGGTGAGGTTCTGCATCGGCCCCTGCCCCCACATGTCGTGGTGGCACGGGCGGATCGCCTGCGTCACGCACACCGGATTCGGCAGGAAGGACATCTGAAACCACACAGAAATGCCTTGGACTTAAAGTAGAGTATTAGAACATCTAGTTAACGACCCGATTGGCGTAGTGGTTCAGCAATGGTCTATTGCGCCGGAGGATGTGGGTTCGATCCCCACGAGCAGAAAATTATGATGTGATGAACTTTGTAATTTTCTACTGTCTGGGTGTTAATTTATCTATAATTTGTATGTATTTACAAAAAAAAAGTATGTTTAAGTATGTCTATCAGTTATCTAGTATCCATAGTACAAGCTTTGCTTAGTTTGGGACTAGATGGCGTTGTGTTAAATGTCCAGGAATATTTATTTATTTATTTATTAGTTGACCACGTGCGTTCAACGTTCATTTGTACCGTGCCGTTTCCCTAAGAATTAAAACAGAACGCTTATCACTTCGTTGTCTGTCCGTCTATGTGTCAAGACGTTTTTCTCAGCAATGGGTTAATCAATCAGGTTTTCAAACTGAAAAGAATTTCAGTATTGATTTAAGTATGTGTTAGAAATAATTCTTAAATCGATGGTGTCTTATGGAAGTGAAAAAAACAAATCAAGAGACAATATTATTACATTTTTTATGATGATGTAAAAATGTTAGATAATTTTGTACGAAACACTCGATGTGCGAGCCTAACTCGCACTTGGCCAGTATTTCATAGATAAGTTTGGAAACCACATAATTATGCGCGTTAACGCTCATTTCACAATGAAATATGTATCATTCTTGTATACAAGTTGGACAACGTTTGCGGGTTGCACAATTTGTCATAATAAAAATGAAATGGAACGAATACACTTTATTATACACCCCATTATAGTAATTTAAGAAAGAACATAGATAAAAGCAAACTAAGCCATTTCTTTCAGGCAACTATATCGAGAAACGATGCGAGGAGCTAAATGACATCACCACTACATCTAGAATGACTATATTACATTTTAATCGAAAAGGATATGACGTGTATAATGCACATAGCAATTTGTCGCTTGAACAATTGCTTATTATTAGGACAATGCCCGGCGTAAAGCGATGACTTATATGATATTATGTCTGATTCTTCTTGGAATAGTCGCCCCACTTAAGGGGAATTAATTATATTTACACATTCATTTAGTATTAAGTAATTAAGTAGTAGTATACCATAGGCTCACTGCTTGGCACTACATTCGATGCTGGCTACTATGCCTCGCCTTGCAGGTCCTTGCAGCGTTCCACCGGTAGGTAACATAACTTATCGGCTAAATGAAGTTAGCTCGGCGTGAAAGGACGCTCAGAAGACCTAAGGCTTAGGATCATAATGGTCAAGTTCCCCACCTTTTGAACCGTACACGACTCCATGGGTTCACAGCTTGGCACTAAATTCGGTTCGGGCTTCTTCGCCTCTCCTCGCAGGTTTTTGCAGCCGTCCACCGGCAGGTAGGACATCTTATACGTGGTGCAAGACTCCACCTGGGCTGTAGGCTTCATGTAACAGCGCCTTGGCGCGTACGAGTCAGGGATCTTCGGTTGCTTGTAACACTAAAGATGAGTAAAACTTAAGGGATTTATAATTGTTATACATATTTGTATTTGTTGACGCAATCAGTAATTTGGGGATAACGTCATTGTTGAATGTGACGATTATGTATATAATGACAGTTATGTAACGTATTTTGTATCATGGTTCTTTGTTTTTGCACAAAATGATAATTAAAATAACTAACAGTGGGTAATTTCTATGAGTTGAGTTTGAAATTACCTATTTGGACATTGCCGTTGGTAATCTATATTTGATACCTTAATCTGATATTTAAGTTACATTTGCGGTTGGGTTTGTCAGAGGTAGTAATTTCATTGTGGTGCATATGGTTGTCATGGTTTATTTATCAAACTATTGGTCTCTCTAAATGTTTTTACAGCATTTTTCTCCAAAATTCTCTACTGTATACTGTAAATTAATCGTTGAAACATAACAACGTTATAGAGATACAGATAAGATTGAAATATTTTTCATAAGGATATTATAGGGGTGTAGAAACGTATTGCTGACCGGCTTGACGATAGGCGGTTTCCCACAGCAGCAAGACCGGCACATGCAGGTGGGGTCCTGCTTGCCGTCCATCGGCTTCCCGTCCTGGAGACCAGACTTGAT
Source organism: Phoebis sennae (assembly GCA_001586405.1). Classification (NCBI taxonomy): domain Eukaryota; kingdom Metazoa; phylum Arthropoda; class Insecta; order Lepidoptera; family Pieridae; genus Phoebis; species Phoebis sennae. Next base: position 27,395 of record LQNK01002309.1, on the reverse strand, counting down.
CCCCGCGGAGGGGGCACAAGGGGTAGCGGCTGGACATGGCACGCACCTAGAATATACCGAAATTCCTAACCTTTTGCTTGCAGGACCACTTTTATTTCATTAGCGTAACTCCGATGTAGGTATTCGTTTCAGAACCCACGTATTTAAAACTTAAGCGGTATCATACTGTGCTGTTAGCTTAGTGTTCTTAAGGGCTTCAAATTCAAATTAAAAAAAAATCAAGTTTATTTTCAAAATTGGCTTTTTTTGAAAGCTCTCATGAAACGAATTCAATTCAGAAGTCAGTGTCTGAGTGTACTGAGAAGAACCGGCTTCGAAGAGGTTCGATTTGGAAAAATAAAAAATTTGTCTTAATTTAGCTAAGCGTAAGACATTCAAGTCTGACTATGGTTTAAAATACGTTGCCACTGGTTCTGTGTAAAGCGCTTATCCTGTTTTGGATTCGATTCATAAGAATATGAGTATTGCAAGACGCAAGGATATCATTATCATCACGCTCTTAATAATAATCGCCCACAGATTAGAGAATAAAAGGCAGATAGAGTGTGCCGAAGATTCAAGTGACGCTAACTACTCGTACGTACACGTGTGTGTGCGTAAAATTTGAGAATTACGATGCCCTTGTGACGTGTTGAGTCAAACAAGAGGAATTTTGTATTTACTTTTGAAGTTTGTATTTGCTTTTCGGCGTCACTTGAGTCTTCGGCCGCACTCCATCTGCCTTTTATTCTCTTATCCTTGTACTCACCTAAGGACTTAAATTACATTTATATTATGAATACTAAGGATAAGAGAGTATACGAGATAGAGCTAGTAATAATATACATACTCACTCAGGCATGATTTATAAAAGTAAAAAAATGTCTATAAATATAAAACTAATCTAAAAACTAAAATTAATATTAAACTGAAAGGAATTTAAAAACACATTTCTATCTAAAAATGTTACAGAAAACTGTCAGGTATGAAAGACATCGATTTTGTTTTTTTATATGTTGTTTATTCCATATTTAAATTGATTTTCAAAAGAAGGATTTATACTGAAGTGGAGGAAAAATAAAAAAAAAACAAAAAAAAATGTTTATCTATATTTTGAAAGCTAGGACCATTTTTTGGGGATGTGCTTAAGGCAAGCTAAAAACTTGTATGATGCCTCTCCTATTATACCCCGACATGGAACTGCAGACCTGGCTGGTGAGAAAGTCTAGAAAGTCCCACCAAAAGACCTGTCTTTTTGAGAATACGTTGTTGTTGTAAGAGGCGACAGAGGGTAATACTGCTGAATAACATCTTCAGCAATAAAGGAGTAGGATTGCACGATCGGGCCAAGCTCGCACCGGTGTAATTGCCACCCCTCTGTAGAAGATCGGCGTGAAGCAGTTACTGCTCTATTGCACTGTGTTTCGTACGGTACTCCTCTCCCAATTTCCCATCATCAATTCTCTTCCTTCAAGCTGGCAGGGCATCTGCGACACTTTGTTGTTGTAAATGTTGATGGGCTGCGCTCAGTCATTTAACATCAGGTGAACCGCTTGCCCGCTGTTTCATAAAAAAATCAGCAAATTTTCAGCTTGCCTCAAACACTCAAAAAATGCTCCCTAAATTCCCTTCTCTCGCGTTTAATTTGCCTATAGATTCATAAAATGTATAGTATCACCTAATTGCAAACAACACATTCGTTTTATATAGTTTAAATATTTGCTTTTCCTTGAATTGCATAGCCATTATTTTAGTTAATACTGATCCGGCAAACTTCATACCGCCATTTTTTAACGTGACGTATTTGAAAGACACGAACTATTCTATTCACAATTTCTTCATATTTTCTCAACATTTAAACCTTCCCTGGACTTTCAAGAATATTTCAAGACTCAAATTAATCATATCGGTTCCGTTCTCGATGTTTAGCGAGACTTACGAACAGCAATTCATTTTTATTTAAATAAAAATAAATATTCCTTGACATTTAACACAACGCTATATAGTCCCAAACTAAGCAAAGCTTGTACAATGGATACTAGATAACTGATAGACATACTTAAACATACTTTTTTTTTGTAAATACATACATACTAAAGATAAATTGACACCCAGATAGTAGAAAATTACAATGTTCATCACATCATAATTTTCTGCTCGTGGGGATCGAACCCACACGCGCCGTCGTTTTTACTTTATATAATAATAGATAATGAAGACCATACACGTTAGTGTTTGTACGATGGTTTTATCCTTGCATGCATAAGATGTAACCATGCAATCCTCGATTATGTCTAGAAGTTCTTAATAATAATATAATTAAACATTTTCACCATTGAATATATACCACCAAAGTAAAAAAAGATTTGTACTCATAAAACGATTTGTATTAAATAATACATAAGTTGTTTATCAGGAGTGCATTGCTAGTTAAATAATATTTAATTCTTGATTTAAAATGCAAACGCATGCATTTATATCCAGCTAGCTCTAACATAGGCATACATTGCCATATGCCAAATTTGTAACAAGAAATAAATGTAGTATTTTCTTGTGTTTGTTGTAACGAGAGTACTTTTTATAATCAATAAAATACTTTTTAAAGGATTTTTATTACGCTCTCACAATAAAAGTATCTTCTTTCTACCACGCCGAAGAGAAACAAGAGAGCGTCCAAAAGCGCGGCAATCCGCATTGGCCAATCACAATGTCGGATTGCCTTTTAATCGTCGAACGTGCAATAGCTGGCCAGTTATTTAAGACAGGTTACTGAAAATAAGGTTTTAATGTATATTTAAGAAAACAAATTAATAATTAAAGCAAAATTGCTAACACAGTATAGTTGCCAGATGGCATATGGTAACCCAACTCTAAAAACACCGTGTCAAGGCTAATCGACGGCGGAGAGGAACGTGCTAACTGCTAACGCTCTGTGATACATTTAGTATATTTACAAGAGGCAATCATTGTAAGTTCGTTTTAATTTTATTTTTACAACTTAACTTCTTCTCGATGTACGGAAAATCAGTGTTAAGGTACAAACTGTCAAATTCCATATTGTTGTTTGCAAATAATAATATTCAATACTTGGTGGTATGAAGTATACGTTCTAATGTCATCAAATATTGGTGATTTGAAATAATGAACAAGAGTTGAGTTCAAAAACGAATTTAATACTCGGAAGACAAAATAATAATGTTATTACAACATATGTGGCCGAGATCAAAAAAGTTACAGACAACAAATGACAAAAACTATAGATAATAAAATAAAGGCTGCGTTCTCATCTTATAACAGTCATTGTTCCTCTTATAGCGATTTAATAAACTAATGGATTATTATTTAATACTTTTATGTGAACCTAAGGAGGTCGGTTATCTTTTTATTAAACAGTTTTTACAATATGACAGTGTGAATAATAAATTGTTGATTTTGACGACATTTCAAGATTATCATTATAATAACTCTATTTAAATGAGCTAAGTTACAAATAATAATTAATTAATTTATAAAATAAGAAATAAATATCATATAATTTTAACATTTGTCACGTGACACAAAACATTCACTAGCTTCCAATGACGTCACTGCTCTGTAAACATGAAATGATAAAAGTTATAATAAAGACAACTAGACTAATTAAATAACTATTGGTATAGTATGGCCATTTTCACATATTAATTATAAACTTTCAAAAAACTATTATTGACGCTTTCTAGTATGTTTGTTTACAGAATTTAGACGTCATTGACTATTGCTCTATTGCTCAAAATATCGTTTTGGCGGGTCATCCAAATACCTCATTTTAATTTTGGACTTTTTGAGGAAATATTTATTAAAATTAAAAATAAATAATTTTTCTGGGTTTCTTAACCACCTTTCAATCATTTACGATATTTTCAAACTAGTCAAATACCCTATTGGTTACATGTGGGTAAGACAGCGAAGTCTTAGTAATAGCACAGATAATATAATACTATACTAGTAGTAATAGTTTCCTGTTAAATTCATAGTTGATGAAAATAAAATATGTTGACTTGTTGACTGGGTATATGAAACGCCTTGTAATCGAAATTCGATCAAAATATAGTGTCATATATAATACTATGACGTTGCAATTGCATAAAGTATTAAATGCTGTTTTTAACCGACTTACAAAAAAAAGGAGGAGGTTATCAATTCGACCGAATTTTTTTTTATGTATGTTACCGCATATCTCCGGCGTTTAAGGACCGATTTGGAATTTTTTTTTTGCATTCGAAAGAGTAGAGTTCATGTTTGGTCCCATATAAAATTGGTTCAAGTCAGATCATCCATGTGGAAGATATTCCAGGGAACTCCTCGAAAATCAACGGAATAAGCTCTGCGGTTAAGGTTTAATGACGTATATGTCAACTGAATTGTGACTAGATGATGTGATTACCCTTCACAGGACACTGAAAAGGATAAAAGAAAAATTTTTGCCATAAAATAGAACCGACTTCCTCGCTCTAAAAAGTAGAAAATAACTTTTATTTCATTTTTCTTGAAATCTATACAAAGTCGGTGCCTTATCTATTTTCAATTTAGCAAGATTTTGCACCGACTTTGTAATGAAGTGAAATAAAAGTTATTTTCTACTTTTTAGAGCGAGGAAGTCGGTTCTATTTTATGGCAATAATTTTTATATTTTTTAATAATGTTTAATGTTAATAAACACTATTTATTTCTTTTAGTCCTATGTCTCGGACGATAATAAGAATAACTTATATTAGGTTTTAAGTATTTTGTATAATATCAGTCTTACTATCATACAGAGGTAGCACGATGTTTTAAATTATAAAACAGACCTCAGGGCTGTCACAAATTCTGTACACTGGGATGTAAAAATCATAACTTTTGAAAGAAAGAGTGTGTCCATGAGTCGTATTATGAGAAGCAACATTTATTTAGTGTAAGGAAACATTTAAAATGCAGTATATATCAAAACATACAAAAATATTTATATTTTCGGGTTTAATAAAACAATAATACGTCGCTCTGTTGAAAGAGAAACGATATTTAATGTTTATTATAATAATATTCTAGTACATAACACAAGCAAAATTATATTTCTACAGTCAGTTTTTTATATGTGACGCCACTTTGACATTCGTTATATTTTTAAGAATAATCAAAGATATTCCAAAGAGTTATCTGTCTAAAGAGACTTTATTCTCTTCATATATGTCGCAGAAATATAGTTAAAGGCGTAATATAGTTATATCCCTAGGGAAACTTGGACCGTTTTATAACTATACTCCTAGTGAGATAGTAATGAATCGCTTTCCTATAACTATGTTACGGCATATAATTATATCCCTAGGGATATAACTATATTACGGCTTTATCTATTTTACTGCGACATATACACGACGATACTCTTTTATATGTTTGCATGTGTGTGTATGTATGATGATTCATTCTATACCCATTTTTGATGGCGATCTTGTCAGTAACCATTGTCCTTTGTAATGATAAGCACTCACTAGTGACCCAGTCAATAATCTGATTTCGCGTGACAAACACTTGTGTTCACAATTCGTTATCAGTTCGAGTGGGCTGTGACATAATAGTTAGTACATCTATTTATTTATTATTACTTATTTGTGTATGTTTGAGAAATTTTTATGGGTAATATATTATGTATGTATTATGAAGAGGAAGGAAGTATCTCGTAGGAAGCATCTGGTCGCAATGTTTTTATTAAAATTATATTATTTATTACTAAGTACTTCCACGCGGCATCGCTCCAATAGCATAATGTTATAAGCTTATTCAAATGGGATTAGTTCATTAGTTCCTAAGTTTAACACTTTCAAACAAACAAAATATTCAGGTTTTTATTATTATCTAGCTGATCCGCGCGGCTTCGCTCCTGTAGCATAATATTATATACTATCTATTTTTCGGGATAAAATATAGCCTATACGGATTCGGAAGAATCCCTTTAAGTAATGGTAAAAGAAATTTTGAAATACAAAGGTTTTCAGTAATAATATTAGTATAGATAATATAGGTTATTATTAACCTATGGGACATAGGATGAAATTTTGTACGGAGGTTGTTTGAAATAAAGGACATAGAATAGCTTTTATCCTGGAAATCCCACGGGAACGGGAGAACATATATAGTTTTTCTGATTGGGGATCTAGTTGATCCTATATTAATGTATAGTTTCGAAAATTACTGCGTATACTACAAATGACGTATGTGTTATTATATTACATCGTATGTATTTTATTCTTTAATCAATGTTTGTATTTTTATTTTATATGTATGACCACCTGCAACATAACTCTTCGCAATTTTTATCCTTAACCTAAGGTAGCCTGGAAGAGATTGCTTGAAACAATAAGGCCGCCTATTGTACATTGAATTGTTGCTGCTCCTATATGTAAGTGATGTACAATAAAGGATTAAATAAATAAATAAATAATAAATGACTTTTTCCGCTGTATACCTACTATTGGTATAGATAACAATACGTGAACAATTGCGGATAGATACAACATAGATAAATTGATAATACTAATACTAGTTGACCTCCAAAGTAGCATAGAATTTTTGAAATGAAATGAATAGTTGGTCGTTAGATGACAAGTTAGAATTAAATGTACACTAATACTATTGATTTAACGATAAGTGAACCATCGTATAATTAGTTGTATTAAGCCGGTTTATAATCACTGTATTTTAACTCGGTTTAGACCGACAGTTTCGGACCGATTCGGAGGTCCTTCATCAGGGGGAGTAAGACGTTTAAGCGGTCACGTCTCGGCAGAGCGAATCTATCCGAATCGGTCCAAAACTGTCGGTCGAAACTGAGTTAAAATACAGTGAGTATAAACCGGCTTAATACAACTAATTACACTAATACCAGTGGCTCCTAGCTAGACCTCGCGTTGTGAAGTATAAGTCCTTTCATTTGATACCACACTCGCCTATATTCATTATTCCTACTTTGTTAACCCCCACCGATTTCGCTCGTTTTTGTACTGCACTCAAGATTTCAATTTATCTTCTCTCTTTTTATAAAGATAAGATAAACGATTGGAATTGGGATTTAGTCAATCGCAATCCGATACTGAATTACCGATAAAACGGTTTTAAGGATGAAATATTAATTTTATACTTTATTTTACTTGAAGTCAACTAAACACTAGAAAAAGTATATTTTTTTTCGTTTCGGCTGTATGTACATACCATTACGCGGATAAAAAAATAAAACTGTCATATTTTACCCGTTTATTTCAAACTTGTAAATAAAACAACCAAATTCGAAATATAATGTTCTAAAGTGGATTGCATGTCATCACAAACATTTATGTTTAATGGCATCAAAGAAGTAAAAAAATTATGTAAATAATAAATAAATAAATAAAATAAATAAAAAATTAGTGTTAAAATACTTCAATAACAATAATTATTTATTTATTTCAGACAAATAGAGCGAATAGATCTGAAACAATTTATGAAGGATTAATAATGTGACTATATTTTACAGAATAGATATGGAGTGTACATGTGATTACATCCTGCCTTCACAAGTCGGTTGGGAACCACATTACGACAACTGCAAAGTGTCATGGAGCGCGCGAGAAAAGACAGAGTATCCTAAGTAAGTGTAAGCCATGAAAATAATTAAGTACCTTTTTTTACAATATAGCAGGCAAGCGGAGCATGCGGTTCACCTGATGTTAAGTGACTGACCGCAGCCCATGAACATGTTCAACAACAAAGTGTCGAGATGCCTTGCTGGCTTGAAGGAAAGGGAGGGGACAAGGAAAGGATTAATGATAGGAAGTTGGTAGAGAAGACGGAAGAGGATTTGATGAGTCAGGCGCACCTAAACAATCACCTACTTCGACACAATTGGCGCTACTCCTCCACTAATGTATATCAAACATTGTAATTGTATGTTTGGTATATCTGTCAAAATATTATTTTTTGTGATATTCTTATTTTCATAGTAGTTCTCTGGTTCTTTTAATAGCAGTGGTTGTATTGTATTCTCTAGGATAAGTATATTTAGTATTGTGTAAATATATAAAGAACTCTGTACACTGAGGCCCAAGATACAGGCTGCAAGTCTAGTTTGGGTCTCGCTGACACAGCTTTTTGGAATGTATTACTATTTAAGTTTAAATGTAAGACTGGAATTCTTTGTTTTTCAAACTGGTAATAAAGACAATTTATTATTTATTATTTATTAGATATTATTATTTTTTTTTCATTTAATTATTTTCAGAAATGATGACGGTTCGTTGCGCCTGAGAAACCCCCACTTGTTAAAACTCGAACGTGATTTCATATACCACATGGGGCTTGACACACAGACCCATGATCTGGTCGAGATGTTTGGTGATGTAAAAGTTAGTTTTTTTAATGCTACAGCGGGCAAACGGAGCATGCGGTTCACGTGATATAAACGGCCTTTTTCAATATTCTATCTTTATTTTAATTATTAAGCAAAACAAGGGATTTGTTTTGCTTAATAAAGTCAGACTTCTATTTGCACTTACTTTGATTCCAATATGATATCGACGGAAAGCCTTTGCTATGACTTTTGACAATCAAATGTCATTTAATCTGAGATTACAATCTATCGATAATCTTTCGATACATTATTGAAAACGGCCGTTAATAAAGTCAGACAAATATCTATTTGCACTTACTTTGATTTCTATATACTGTCAACGGATAGACTTTGCTATGACTTTTGTCTATCTCACGTCATAGAATCTGAGATAATAAACTATCTATAATCTTTGATATATTGAAAACGGCCGTTAGTCACCCACCGCAGCCTATGAACATCTACAAGATCGAAGTGTCGCAGTTGCCTTACCGGCTTGAAGGGAGGGGAGGGGATAAGGAGAGGATTAATGGGAAATTGGGAGAGGAATAGAACAAGATGAGAGAAGAATGGGATAGGA
>LQNK01002309.1:7961-18431 GCA_001586405.1 Phoebis sennae | reverse complement strand
AGCTTGACCCAATCGTGCAATGCACGTTTCCCTACTCTTTTATTGCTGAAGATGTTATGCAACTGAATAACCGCCTGTCGCCTCTTACGACACCCACGGGTAGAAATAGGATGGCGTCTTACAAACTATTGATATGGTGTGGATATGTTTTGTGTACGTACTCTCCTATTAATTTTTAATGCTGTTAATAATAAAACACACAACTTTGTAAACCCTAGTTAAGGTTATATACTATGTGTAAGCCGTGGTCACTTATAAATGGATGTGCATACGCCATGTGTGATTGCACTGTACCATAGACGTAAGTTATGTAACAGTCCTTTTGTGATCCTTATTAAATAAATAAAATAAATACTTCGCTTTTTAAAATATGGCTATTTTTCAGTTTGTCTGTATGGGCGGTACTAAAAACAGAATGAAGGAAGTTGCCAAGTACATGTCTCAGTTGCTGAACATCGATTGTGAATTCCCAAATTTAGTGAAAAAAGCTCATAGATTCGCAATGTACAAAGTCGGACCTGTTCTTTGTGTAAATGTAAGTATGGTAATGCCATAATTTTCATACCATCAGAATCTCATATCGCACAACTAAACGCACATAAATTATAACATTATATACCGCTTTGTAAAGAAGAAATATACAGGGTGTCCCCTAATGATTGAAGCATCTCTAGGGATGATAGCTGAGCTAATAGTCTATCAAAAAACTCAATATAGGTCATACTAAAATATCACCGTTTTTGAGATATTTAGGATTTTGTATTGTGGCCGTAATTCTTATTTCTTTTCATATTTTTCGAAACGAGTTGCTTTCTTGGATACATGCATTGCATACTAATAGAAATATCAGAAAACGGGAGGAAAAAATATTTATTTCAAGTTTAATATTGAGTAAAATTTTGAGGTCAGATTTGATAGTCTGTGGTTTAAAAAAACTACTACACATAGCAGATTGCCAGCGCCTTGGTCAATTGACCAAGGCATTATGCTGAGCTAGGGCTTTTTCATAGAACACGATACACACCTTACAACTTTATTCTGTGTAATGTCTATTTTGTGTAAATTTGTCTTAGTGTGTGTAATGTAATGAATATGTTCTATGAATAAATATCTATCTATCTATCAAAAATAGTTTGTTAATGTTTAATTATAACACATAAATAAAGTGACTTCGTTAATCGTTTCAGCATGGGATTGGTATTCCATCGATGACGGTAGCTCTAGAGGAAGTGTTAAAAATACTCCACTATGCAAAAGCTAAAGACCCTATAGTTTTCAGAATGGGCACAAGCGGGGGCATTGGAGTGCCCCCGGGGACTGTCGTGATAGCGTCTGCTGGTATGAACGGTACTTTGGAGACCAGCTATAATCTTGTAAGTTTTTTTTCTTTATTATTACATATAATAATAGCTCCCCTGACCAATTTCGGCCATGGTGGCCAATCTCAACAGAGACTAGCCAGCTGCGCAGGAGATTTTATAGTACACAAGTGTACGCGCAAACACAAGTGCACTCTCTTTTCCTTTTACTCTCATAACCCGACACGACCGGAGAGAGTTCAGGCGCAGGTCCAACGGCTTTACCGCCAACTTCCAGACTCAGGGCTGTTACTATTATTTCTTTGTCAGAAAAATCCTAATAACATTTTTTATGGCCCCACCCGGGAATCGAACCCGGGACCCCTCGATCTGTAGTCAAAGTGCAACCACTAGACCAACGAGGCAGTTACATATAGCAGAGTGGGTAGCTGTCAATCTGTCAGTCGTGTAACGGACGTGGTTCAGATCGGACGTGCGCCTGCGCTCGTGTTGTGTGTAGTGGTGAGCCAGTGTAATAGTTCCTAGTGTCCCTGGAGTAACTATCCTGGAGGGCAAATCCTACAATGACCTTTTCAATTACAATCTAGTCGAGTGTATAAGACTTATAACGGCCGTTTTCAATATTCTTTCTATCCCTTGTTTTGCTTACTAAGACAAGTCAGACAAATCTATCTATTTTCACTTATTAGCACTTTATACATTTGCTATGACTTGTCTATCTATTGTCATAAAATCTGACAAACAATCTATTCATAATCGTTGATACATTATTGAAAATGGCCGTAAGTAATTTTAAATTAACTTAAACTAACAGTAGTTAGTTGCAGCAGTAAATATAATTAAGAATGTGTCTATTAACATTCCTATTGTCTTTATTAAGGCGAATACACTTTGTTTTTGTGTTCTTTGTAATGAACGTACTGCACTATTTTTATTTTTATCACTACACTACACTAACTCCTTTTAAGTCTCCGAACTATATCCGTGTGGTATCCTGTAAGTATTAAATAAATAAATAAATAAATATTCAGGGACATTTAACACTACGCCATCTAGTCCCAAACTAAGCAAAGCTTGTACTATGGACACTAGATAACTGATAGACATACATAAATATACCTTTTATTTTTGGGAATACATACAAACTATACATAGAAACACCTAGAGAGTAAAAAATTACAATGTTCATCACATCATCATTTTCTACTCATTTGAATCGAACTCACACCCTCCGTCGCAATTGACTGCCACCAGTATGACATCCACTGGGCCAATCGGGTCATCTTTAAATATAAATCTTACTCTGATTTTCGATAGGTTTCGATTAGATTCGCATTTGTGATTAAGGACCTGATAGTAGTTCGTTCCAAAACTAAACAGCACAATGTCCTGATGGTTTGGGTGTTTCCTCTTCCGCTTCTTTCTGACATGCACAAAATTTAAGATATTTATTTTGGATTTTAAGGCAGTGTTGGGCAAAGAAGTAAAGTATCAAGCGACGTTCGACAAGCGCTTAAATCAAGAACTGTATTCCGTCGCCAATAGCGACGAGTTTGAAACCCATATTGCAGTCACATTAGCTGCAAACGACTTTTACAGGGGTAAGTATTTCTGAAGCCTTCTTTTTATAGATAATTTTTCAAAGTTAAGCATCTAGCTTTACAAATGATTGAGTTTTCAATTGTCTAGCCAGCCGTGTCTAGAACATTACAACCGTCCATTCTAGTTACGAAAGTAATACAATCTTATCGGGAATATGCTTTGGGGTAGAGCAGCAGACATTCAAACTATATTTATTTTACAAAAAAGGGCTGTACGTGCTATTTATAACGTAGGGTCTAGGAAATCTTTGAGGGAACATTTCAAAAATAGCGGTATTCTAACAGTCGCGTCACTGTACATTTATTGTAATACTAGCTTTCCTCCCGCGGCTTCGCGCGCGTGGACTACTAATTCCTGTAATTGGTTGTGTTATGTCCTATCGTTGTAGGTGAGTATTAAATAAAAGATTCAAATATCAGTAAGTAGGCACACAGCTCAACGGATACGTCTGCTCGCCACAGATGACAGGTTTGAAGTGTCAGAAGTGACACTAGCGCCCCACTGGTCTGTGTGCTAACATTTATTATATATCGTGAACACCACAGGTTGAGGCGAGCAATAAAAGTTAAAAAAAATACTGTCTCAGAACCGCTGAGATATGCGCATGTCTATAAGTTTTCTATAACTTCTAAGCAAGTAATTCCTTAAGAAAATGATTAAGATGCTTACCTTTTTGGTCTGGACAAAATCCACCGTTACTGTATTTTTTTTGTAATATACATTGAATATAGAGCCATCTGGTAAATACTAATCAAAGTAGAATTATTCAAACTTCGCGCTTAAACTATCATCTTAAGCGGGCAATGTCAGTGGGCAATCACTCTCTGGTTTACCCTACCTTTATTATAAAGGAAAAGTAATTTCCGAAATTCCCAGATCAGAACGAGGGTTACACCGCGGTCGTGTCTAGTTAGTACAAAAAAGATATATTCCCAGGTGAAGCCAGGACAGACGGTGCTTTCTGTGACTACAGCGAGGCGGAGAAGATGGGCTTCCTGCAGACATTGATGGGCCTTGGTGTCAGGAATATGGAAATGGAGGCGACGGCTTTCGCAGCCTTTACCAGGGAGGCGGGGGTGCGAGCTGCTGTCATTTGTGTTACGTTCCTCGACAGGTTGCATGGCGATCAGGTATGTTTTGATCCAAATGCGTTTTTTTTTTTAATCTTTTTTATTATAGAGATTTTTGTACGTAAAATGACTATAACAATCACATTGTATCTATACTATTTAACTATAACACACTAACATTTTAACATAACTAATTATTATTAATCTCAAAGTTAAATTTACAGAACATCCTAGCTGTATCCGAATAAATGACAAGCTTAATTTATAATTATCTATGAATTTATATTTTAATTTGCATGCACCATTTTGATAATTAATAAAGCCTATGTTTGCATATTCATGTAGACTGAAGGGAGGGACAAAGAAGTGGACATAAATAAATATTCAGGGACATTTAACACAACGCCATCTAGTCCCAAACTAAGCAAAGCTTGTACTCTGGAAACTAGATAACTGATACACATATTTAAACATACTTTTTTTGTAAATACATACATACTATAGATAAATTAACACCCAGACAGTAGAAAATAACAATGATCATCACATCATAATTTTCTACTAGTGGGGATCGAACCCACACCCTCCGGTTCAATAGACCATTGCTGTACACACTGTGCCAATCGGGTCGTCAATATAGAGATACATACAGACATATACATGCACTCGAAAAATATTGCCCTCCTCCCGCACCGGGGAGAAGCTGCAACTTGGAGCTGCAATTCGAGTAATGTGCTCCGGATTCTACCTAAACTGAAGACTTTTCACACTGCCCTGTGTGGCAACGGGTTAAAATACGTGTGTCGCCACCCCATTTCTACCTGTGGGTGTCGTAAGAGGCGACAGAGGGAAATTTTGCTACTTTACTTATATTACTACTAATCACCACCCCCCCAGCAGAAGACCGAAGTGAAGCAGTATTGCACTGTGTTTCGTACGGTGAGCGAGTGCCCGGAGGCCTATATACCCATTCCATTCCTCTCCCGTCCTATTCTGCCCCTCCCCTTCCTTCAAGCCGGCAAGGCATTTGTGGCACTTCATGTCGTAGATGTTCATGAGCTGCGGTCAGTCACGTAACATCAGGTGAACCGCATGCCCCACTTCCCTGCTATAACATAAAAAAATACTCCATATTAACTTGCCTACCCCCTTCTCCCCTCTCCCTAGACCATCGTCTGGCGACGTCCGAGAGAACAAGGCTTAAATGGACATTAATCACTACATAGTATAAAACAAAGTCGCTTTTTCTGTCATGTGTCATGTTGTATGTCCCTATGAACGCTCAAATCTTTAAAACTACGCAACGGATTTTGATGCGGTTTTTTTTAATAGATAGAGTAACTCATGAGGAAGGTTTTTATGTATAATATCATCCATTAAACCCGTGCGAAGCCGGGGCGGGTCGCTAGTTTACATATATACAAGGGTTCAGCATTACGCACAAAAGTACTGATACTGGTAATAAATATCTCACAATAAATCTTTGTTTCAGGTAACACTGGACAAGGAAATTCTAAATATCTGGCAACAACGCCCGGCGAAAATAGTGGGCGAATACATATTGAAATATTACCAGAACAAATAAAGTTCTTAAGTGAATAAATTATTTTTTTAAAATTAATGTTAAGTTGTTTCATTGTTGAAATTGCGATGAGGGTACAATTGATTTTATGGGGTCCCAGGGCAAAAGCAGAAGACAAGGGATCTAGTAGAGCAAGAATGTCCTAGTAAATAACGTCGACTTGTGACGACTGTGGGATCTACCAATTATATTTATTTTTAATGTTATATGAAACAGTATGTAATAATGCATGTCATTTAAATAAAGTCGTGATCGACACTACTAATAGGTTTAAACATTAGGTAACAGATAATGTTTTGAAAGAACAAATAGAGATTACTTACAGATTCTCCCTGGAAATAAGTTTTTATTTATATGCGGAATGACTCAAACAAAATCGACTTGAATAAAGTAAACTAAGTTTTACGAGTTGTGTTCGAGTTAATACACCGTCCAATTCCTTTCAAAATACAGAAAAAATTAAGTATCCCCTATTGGGTTATAGGGGAAAGTCAAATACATTTCACAGGTCGATTTTTGACCAAGCAAAGTGAGGTCTCAGAGTCGGGATAGCCGAGCGAGTCTGTATTAGTGTGAAGCGTTATCCGATCTTGATAAAATTTGGTAGGGTAGAAAATTTTTAATTCGAAGATAAGAACAATTGGTAGGGGGTTACGAAGATAAGGGGCAGTCAAAAAGGAAAGTTTAATACAAATATACGAAATTTTGAATCAAAATGATTTGAATTTGAATTTTTAACATAGGACCTCGCACTTCATGCGTTTATCACTTGAGGCGGTCAAAAAGTAAAAGACCTGTTTTAATATATACTCTAATCGGAAACAAAGCAAAATATAGTATGAACTAAAATTCAAAATAAGCGTGTAAGAACTTTTACAAACGAGTAACAAAATGAAAACCGATAAGGAAAATGAAAAGTTTTTATACAATAATAACCAGCTAAAATTAAATTCAACAGTCCTTTGAATTTCGACCAATTTGCATGAAATAATAGACTCTGTAAATAAACGAAATTCACGCGTAGTTAACCCACATGGATGCTGGGGTGTGCGCAGGTTCTGAGTTCCCTCCAATTCTGATCACAATTTTACATTTACGTCAGTTGATGGTTGACCGTCGACGGGGTAGGACGTGTCTCGCCTTACTGCACCTCATAAATTAGATTCTTGTATTTTTCTTTAATAAAAACACGGTTGGAAGTGTTTGTCTGGTGATGGATAGTGACTAGTGATGTGTTATGCAATACTTTTGCTTGGAATCGTGAAAATGTGAATTGTCGTGGGATTGTGCAGTGTTTTTTTATTGCAATCGACAGTGCTAATGTCGACTTTATCTGTATATGATATATGGCGCGTAAGTATTAATTTTATTTGAATATTAATTTGTTTTTAGTTTCTTTCATTCTAGTTCAAAATCTTAGTTTATTTGTAAAGAAATAACCTTGGAAATACTTACTCAATGGCAGCTTTTTTCTGCATATCTAGAAAGTCTTAAATCTAAAGTAGTATATCATTATTAATTATACATCCAATCAAACGATTCATCATGTTTTTATTTCCTTATAAAGCGTTTATAGTATTGGGTTGGTATTATTTTTTTTAAAGATGAATAATTAATAACAGAAGCCAGACTTTAATTTTTCTGAATGTCAAATTTCGTTAAGCGTTTGGACTGTAGAGCGTGTCAAAAGAATGGACTTTCAAACATACATACATAAACGAAAAACGTTCTTCCTGGCAGAATATCGGCCACAGCGGCCAATCTCTACAGAAACTAGCCAACTGCAACTATAACATACATACAAGATTTACTCAAAAACATCATCATTTTAATTATGAAATTATTACACTTTATTGTTCCCCATTATAGTAAATTAACAAAGAATAGATAAAAAGCACAAAAAGAATGGACATGCACAAATAGCGGCCTTATGTCTACTTAGCCATATCTTCCAGGCAACCATGTTGGGAAGTGAAACAAGTGCTAAGTTTTTTTTAATCTATATTTTTAAAGGGGTTTCTATCCTCTTGCATACGTCAACCCCATCGTAAATTATAAAGTAATATAATCTAATCTACTAATTATTAACACCTTAAAGGAAATCACTGACTAGGGATCATTTACCAAACTACAATTTTTTTTTGCTTGGGAAAGTGCTAATTTTATAAAATGTACTCTTATAAAATGTAGCATTAGTGGAGACTTAATTGGAAAAATCTCGCTTCGTGAAATAAAAATGAGGCTATCTCTATTCTTGGAATCGCGGAGTCGAGAGGATTTACGATCGTCTATTATTTTTCTGACGGGTGGAAGCTATTCCAGCGAAACATGGATGTATTACCGTTGTGGCAACGGGTTACAATATGTGTGAATTTCTACCCGTGGGTGTCGTAAGAGGCGACAGACAAGACAAGACAAATAAAAAAAAAAAATTACTCCACACACACACGCACACACACACACACACACACACACACACACACACACACACACACACAAACGCGCGCGCGCCGTGACAACACAAAAGAAATAAACTAAAGTACATAAAGATATTCGCTAGTACAATATAATTATACAGAGAATGAATAGATTCGTTCTGATATAAGACAAAATCTTCCAACGGACACTTGGCATCGACGATGAAACAATAAGACAGAAATCGTCACATTGACCTACATTTTTAACCGACTTCCAAAAAGCGGAGGTTCATAGTGTATTTAAAAATGTTCTATTTTTATACTAGCTGTGTCCCACGTATGTTTTCCCCGATCCCGTGGGATTTGATCAAAATCCTTTTTAGCGGATGCCTACGTCATAAGATGTTACGAAGGTAGAAGTACCTGCATGCCAGATTTCAGCCCGATCCGTCCAAAGGTTTGGGCTGTGCGTTGATAGATCGCCATGTCAGTCACCTCTGAGCTTTATATATAAATTAAACGTTAACAAAAATAAGCAGCCTTTCTTTATTTTTCTCTGCCTAGGACACGACAGAAAAACTTTTGTCCAATAGTTTTGCGCTAACTGTAATTATTTTTAATCTATTTATTAATTAATAGACATTCCAATAATATATTAGTAAGTGTTTAGGAAAAGGACATTTATAATCAATATCCTTAATTAAAATCCAAGCGGTTCTATTTTTTATGTAAAAATTATAAGTCTTTTTAATTCCACAATGTAATGCAGTCTAGCTTTAGTTAGCATATTCAATTTGCGAAATCCTCCTAGTAATAACCAACAGGATTTTGCAAATTGGATCAGTTCAGATAGAGTGCTTATTTAAACAGAATAACTTTTCCATACAGTACACTACATTTTATAAAAAAAAGTATTACACTTGGTAGACTGTATTGTTACTTCTTGATTGAAACGCATTTTAAAAAATGTAGAACTGAAGTCTTTAACTCACTATTTCCACATTTATTAATAAAGTTTATAATATAATTTACTGTGAAGCGTTATTTGAATTGAATAGTTTTTGCGTTAAAGAATATTACATAAAAATATTGAGTAATTATTTTCTAAAAAAGGGACAAAAAGAATTGTTCCTCAAAAAAGTTTCATACCATTTGAAACGCCACATTAACGATCCTTTCGTTAGGATACCTTAAGAGAAAACGTTCTGAAATGCCCTAACATCTTTATTGATAAACCATTTTTTTTAATCTGTTTGTAAAAAGTAAATGTCCTGAATATTGAAATAATACTTATATTTCATTAAGAAGTAACTATAAAGTTTTAAGTAAATTTAAAGTGTTTTGTACTATCCAAACGTGATATTAAGATAATTTAAACCTGGAGACTACCCACGTTGATGTGGAAAAGGGTCTCGACTGACAGCTTCAACCAGTTTCATTTCATTGCTATAGTTATATATCTTAGTTTTGCCTTGTATGTGTCATATTGTTTATCAAATTGTGCACTGCCTCGTTGGTCTAGTGGTTACATCTTTGACTACAGATCGAGGGGTCTTGGATTCGAATCTCTGGTGGGCCAAAAAAAAGAATGTTATTGTGATTTTTCTGATAAAAATCTCAGTAAAAGCCCTGAGTCTGGAAGTTGGCGGTGCTAGAACACCGTGCCTCGGAGAGCACATAAAGATGAAATACATTATTTTGACTGGAACTTTTAAAATTTATTTATACAGAGGTATTAAGAAAGAAATTAAAAAAAATAAACCTTAAAAATATCCTGCATCGCCGCATAAATTTAAATTCTGATCTCATTCCTGTCACAGCTGATATCGGCGATATTGCGACCGCCAGCACGATTTGGTTTACAAGCGGAAATATCCAGCAATGGAATTTAATATGCTGTCAGTACTAGGTGTACATAAAACCCAGGAAGTTTAAGAAGCAGAATCGAGCATTTCTCACTTTAAAAATGAAGTATAGCCATTGTAGAACTATAATTCACTTACCACCATGTTATGTTGTAACTTGTAACTAAATACAAACAACACCAAATTGTGTTAAACTATTAATGCATATAAAGTGTATTCATTGTTAGTTGTTCAATAATAGATCAATCCTGAGATAATCCTGGGACGGCTTGGTAATTATACTTTCACTGATGAATGTTTATTTCAAAGCAAGTAATGCTTTTTGAATTGGAGACCTGCGGTTATAACGCTTACACGGAGTCTTTAATAAATAAAAGGTTTCTGAAGCAACGTACTTCACAGTATTAAAACAACTTAAATTTAAATATACTTTTCAAATAATATCACCACAAAATATAACTATAAGTAATGCGCACCGGAGTTCAACCCGTAATGTTATAATTTGACGTTTGAAGTGTCAGTATAGCTCCGTAATTAAAAATTAATTAAAAGTATTTTTCGCCTTATATAAAACTGAACATTATCCCCTTTTAAACTATACTTTGTGCTACGTGC
>LQNK01000029.1:322756-334583 GCA_001586405.1 Phoebis sennae | reverse complement strand
ACATGCGCATATATCACTGGTTCTGCGATCGTATTTTTTTTAATTTTAGTGGTGCTGCTCTAAAAATACAGAAATTAGTAGCCCACGCGTGCGAAGCCGCGGGCGGAAAGCTAGTTATTTTATAATTGGTTTAAATAACTTTTTTTATTTTATTGGTTTAATTGATAGAAATCATATTTTTATCTTTTTTAACTTAAATCAAAATACAATTTTTTGTAAGGCAATAATTTTTTTATACAGTTTGATAACTTTTACATGGGACTGTATTTTCAAATATCATCTCAAGATAAATAACTTATCAATATTTTTATCAGACAATAAATATGAAAAATAAAATAAACTCAGTACTTAGACCGATTTCATTATCTATATCAGACATAGTATTTTCTTAAATGTTTAATTCTCATTAATGCGTAACCATACAAATGTCAATATAATATAAATTTTCAGCAACATTTACCTAAGCTATTTCATTAACCATCACGGCGTGTTATTACTCCCCGTCATGCAGAAAGATATTACGTAGGCAATTTGATGAAATTTGCATGTAGCGGAAAATAACTAGTCAATCTGCGACGTAATAAGTATCGTATATATTTATATGTGAGTAGATATTAATCGCGACTGTAAAACCTTTCGATCCGAATGTTTGTCATTTCTAAAACAAGTTTTAGATTTATGAGGAGGACTCTCTGTATCACATTATTTTGTCTATTCAAATCGTGTTTGATAACTCCTATGTGTGTATTAAGATAGTAAATCAAACATTTATTTTACTTTAATGATAATATGCTGTATTCATGATATCAAAAGTACGCCGCGTCAGCATAATATTCTGAATTATATTATGTTAAATCATCACTATCTTTCTTAAAATTCGCATTTGCTGATATATTAAAATCTGTCGAAGATACATAAGAGAAAGGACACAAAAAGATTTGATGATAAAAGACAGGAGTAAGACAAGTCTAGGTGGGACTTCTCGCGTCCCCATTCGCTCGCTCACTTTCCCATTACGATCTTGGCCCAATTCTCGCCAAAGTAACGCTCGACTCAGCAATTTTAATACTCCCCAATAAGAAGTAGACTATGATATAACTAAAGCGCTAAAGCTGCCATTTTTAAATCGTCATTAACTCCCGAATACAGTACAATCAAAACGTTGAAATGCAGCACATTCATTTCGAAGTAAATGCCAGTTTCTTACAACAAAAGCTCAGTGTAAATGGCTTTTAAGATACGTAAGAGCCTTTATTACAGCCTTCGCCAAGTTAGCTGAGATTTCATTAAGGTGTTATGACACGAAAACCTAGTGTGTAGTTGTAAAGAATTTAGCACGTTACGTTCGTATTGGGGCTAATGAGGTTATAATTAAATAATTTGAAAACGTATTTATGAAATTTATGATTTTGATTTTGACCTGAATAACCTTTAGTAACGCGATTTATTAGTCTACGCGGTGGATAAAATGGGTTCGGTTACACACAAAATTCAGAACGTAGTTGTATGATTCAACAAAATCGTAGAACTAATTCATACAAGCACAATATATAGTATACATACCTAAAAAGTTGTTAATACTTTTGCTGCGCCCGCTTTATACATGCATCTCTTTATGTCACACAGTCGCTTCTCTTCTAGTGATAACGTAACGCATACAGACGATCAATATTGACGAGACGGCAAATCTTTTAATACAAGAAAAGCATTTATATTTATAAATCATACCACTCGGAGCACAAACAGAATAAATCAGTGTCGAGATCATTTATTTAAAAATGGTTAATCGTTATCCTTTGATCTCATTATTCGAATATTATTAACAAAAGCATTAAAAACAAGCAAGCGTCCATAAACGAAGCTTATCTACAAAGACGTTATTCCAATTACATTATATATTCAACAAACGAAACAGCTTTATACGTTGCTTTAATGCTTGTATTCTGTGTTAATAGCTATTATAATGTTGATGTTTTGCTTCGTCATCACTTTGACATCATATTTTTGGAGCATGTTGAAATAATATTGAGGGAAATTGGTTTACAAATTAGTGACTTAAATGTTCAAGTTTTGTCTTTTGTATTTGTATGCAGTATACACTTTTAATATTTTTATGTGATTGAATATCTTTTGCAATTATTAATTTAGACATATTGATATTTGTAATCAATAATACTTTTCCGGTTATGAGATACTTGATAATTTAAACTAAACATAAATAATAAACAGGTAAATAGATAAAACATTTTACGAGATAAGGGAGAAGAAATTCGATGTAACACAATCATTTATGCCATTTTATACATAACTAGCTTTCCGCCCGCGGCTTCGCACGCATGGGCTACTAATTTCTGTATTTTGTAAAGGCGCACAACAAAAGTGTAAAATAATTATGGTCACATGACCGCTGATATATGCGCATGTCTATAGTTTTTTTTATAATTTTCTATAGAAATAGGTTTGACCAAAATCTGACAGTACGCGCGCCTCAAATTTTAGCCCACGCGAACGAAGCCACGGGCGGAGAGTTAGTTATTTTTTGAGGGTTTTTAAGAATTCATTAAGCATTTTTATTGTCTTAACCTATAGATATTGAGGACATGCCTTTTTATACTCTTAACGTATACGTTAAAGTATAAAAAAGCATGCCCGCAATCAACCAAAATCTCATATTGTCACGTGGTATTACACATTTACGACTTTAGAAGCGTATATCTCAAAAAATATTTACTTTAGCAAAAAGCGCATTTAGAAACCTATATTTAATTTTCAAATACCTATCCAATGATATCTCATTTAATGATGTATTAGCGAATTTATTTTTTTACCCTCCGATTACATGTATGGAGAGTCACCCTTAAAAATATTTTTTTCAAATAAAATGTAGCCTATAAGTTGAACCTAATATTGGTCTATCAGCATGTGAAATTTTATCAAAATCTACCCAGTAGTTATTACGTGATTGACGAACATACAAACAGATAAACAGACAAACAGACAAACAGACAAACAGATAAACAGACAAACAGAAAAAAAAAATTCTAAGAATGGTTTTGGTATCTGTGGAACATACATATTACATATACCAATCACTCTTTTTGAAAAATATTCAATGTACAGAAATGGTTCGGTTACTCTTTTATTATATGTATAGATGAATTAAAACAAACACATACAATTGAAATAAATGTAGGTAAAAGTTAGGAGAAAAAGAAGTTGTAGGAATTTTTGTCTTTAAATTCCTATACTTTTTCCAGGATTTATTTTTGGTCAGTGATAAACGCCAACGCGCAAAGTTCAGGACCTAACCACCACAGGGTTTGCTAATTTCGTTCAACCACTACCTAATGTGGCCTTTGCTCCACATTCGATATTGGCACCGTGCCATACGTGGCATACGGTGAATAAATGCCACTATATTATGCGAATACAATATGTACAATATCCGTATGTTCTACATATTATATTCGCATAGCCAAGCTTTGCATTTATATAATCCTGATTATTCCACCTCCTTCTCTCTTTCCTCTTTTTTCGTGGTTGTATGATATTATAAGTTTGGCTAATGAGTTGAATTAACAAAAACTGTATTAAATTTTAACAATGAAACTTAAATCAATTTAAACTCAATACCAACATCCTTTTAGTGATCCTTGCTTAAACTTTTATAAGGGATTCCTTCTGACCTTAAAAGGGCAACCAAACCTCAGGATTTACAACCGTAGGCCCAGCTAATTCCGTTTAACCACTACCTAATGTGGCCCTTGTTCCACATTCGATATTGGCGCCTTGCCATACGTGGCACTGCGAATAAATGCCACTATATTATATGAATATAATATGTACAACGTACGTGCCAAGCTTTGCATGTAAAATTTATAGAAACATGATGATTCTTCTCTTTTTGTTCCGAGATAAAATAAGGTTTTGGCATTCTTAGAAGTTTTTCAATGTAAATAATAGTAATTATTTTCTTGTATTTTATCCAAAACGAGTTTATTAACTGTATATATACTCCGAGTATCTTACTCATAATGATTTAATAAAAAAACGTGTTTGCAAATATGAATCCAAGATATTTTTGGAATATGTATCTCATAAAAATGCACAAAATTACAAGCCCATTGATCATTTCTGTTTTTCGAGATTAATTTATTGAAACTCGATTTCACCTACCTTAACCGATCTTATATTTGATTATCGGTTTTCCAGTAACATAGCAGATGCTTCGCTCAATACATCACCTCATTAAAAATGTATAAATAAACCTACGTGGGTACTACATCAGCTCAATTTCTCATACCGTTAAGCAATCAATAACTGTAAGGGTAAAATGAGTTCGAATGTGCACGTTAGCTGAAACAATGTTACGAAGTATATTGCTCATGAAATTTAGCTTAAGGAAATTGCCTCTTCAAAGAACGTAAAGACGTTTGAAGAGAAAATTTGATAGCTATAGCTTTGATAGAGCGACGTGCGCCTTAGGCATGGTGAGATGTGAAAAATAACGGCTGTTTCAAGCAAGACTGTCTGTATTACTACTAGGACGTGATCGGAATACTGTAATGTGAGAGGTGCTTATCTATTTGGGTTATATTACGAGGCCTCCGATTCAATAATGCGGTAAATTGGTTTTTAGATATCGAATTTTATTAATAGTTACTAGAACCATATAGCGTTCTGCCGCATTATAACTTTACATTCAATTATAACATTTTGTATTTAATCTAAACATAGTTTTAATCTTAATTATAAAATTATTAGACATTAAAATCTCTAACCCTCTTAATAACGGAGATTTTAATGATTTAATATTAATTAATAACGTGCTGGCTAATAAGATGCTGATTAGCTTGAACCAATAACGTTAAGCTTATTCAAAAGCTTATACCAACTAATTAACAATTAAATATAGATATCAGATATAATAGATATAGAATTAATATGAGAAAAATGTTTTTATTAGTTATGTTTGCAAGATGGAATAACAAGGAAAACAGCGGATGTAATAAATTCGATTGATTTATTCAAAATATAGCCTCGTTTTCCTAAAAGGATTGCGTCTTGTTTTACGATTGTATTTGGGTAATAATTCTATACAAATTCTAATTTAGACATTGCATATTCAAATAATAAATACAGATCATAAAATATATTCAAAGTTTTGCCTTGAACCTTTTCTACAAAGTAACAAAATCAATGTCTAACGAACACTGTTCTATTAATTTACAGCTACCCTACAAATGTTGGTAGTACATACTGGATAGGTTTCATCAAGAATATTTGCGTATCTCCGACAAAGCGGAGACTCGAGCATGTTGCAAGATTAAAGACGTTCATTTCTTATTGAATGCATACTCAGTGTTTCGTATGGAATAGTTTCTGGAATACTACAATATTAAGGAACACTGGAGTGTGGTAGTTGATGTATGCATTTCAATCTTGGAAATGTTTATTTTTAAATAGTATAGTTTTTAGTACGTTCATATTCAGAAATGATTCAATAAGAATATTGAATATTTCGCATGAAATGATTTCTGCAATACTGTTATATTGAGGAACACTATAAAGTTAAAATTAATTTAAATCTTGAAAATGACGTTCCTTTTATTGATAATTGAATCTTTTAGGCAAGTTATCTAGAAGTCAAAGTTTGAGAAGATAGAAGATAGGAATTCTTAAATACTACAGCTTAATAATAATTGTGATGACACATTTGCTGTTTTAACATCAACAAATATCCCTTCAATATTATAAACACGCGCAGAACGAGTACCAAAATCCATTCGAGATATAAAAGTGTAGTATGTCAACTCATCTCATAGCAAATAGACGGAAACTAAGGACGCCCCAGATGTATGAAAAGCTCCTACCTTTTCAACCTAAATTCGCTTTTAAATCGCTTTCAAAAGAACCTTTCAGTTTCTATAATCTTCAAATTAAAAGAATATTTCGCAAATAACGTTATTGAGTTAGCTGTTTTTAATAATTTATAGTGTCCTTCGAATGCAATAAAATAAGTTTTGAAATTTGTGTTTAAATTCGAATATAAACAGTTATGAATAATGTATCACAAGAATTTAAAAATCTACGTCATTGCGATGAACCACGGATTCATTAAATATTGGATTAGAATAACTGATCTGTTTTTTATTTAAATTGAGATTGAAATAAATGACTATGAAGAGAAATAATTTTCATGAAATCATTTTGAAAAACATAATATACGTAGTTAATTTACTAATGGTATAAAGCAATACCAAAATATTTGTTTCTTTATTTGAAGACTATTATATTTTCTAGCCTACTCAAGTAAAACCGTGAGTTTAGTATGTTAAAGTAGGCAAGCGATGCATACGGTTCACCTGATGTTAAGTGACTGACCGCAGCCCATAAACATCTACATCATAAGAGTGTCGCAGATAGAGTTAAATGAGTAAATGTTTGATTCATCAGCTATTATAGGCTCTTTGAAAACCTATTAGAGTAATAAATGAAACTTATCTTATAACCGATAACACGGCAGAGCGAAGTAACGAACTGTTCAATGTGGGAGTCGCATTAGATCAAACTGCAACTATTCGACAGACATTGATGATCAAGTTTATTTGGGACACTGAATATTTAATAGGAACTGTCCTTATTGCCGCATGATTTTAACAGTTGTAAAATATCTAATTATGTATAAAATAGCATGCTTTTTGTACCACAAAAAGAAAATTGGGTTCATTGACGAATTCTTATATCCTTAGAGGAGCCCCTCTAAGGATATAAGAATCCGTCAAGACAGGCTATGCTTAGTGCGGGCCTAATCACAAATTCCCACTACATTGCAAATACTTTAAGTTACAAATTATTCTATAGTTACCTATGATTTCATGTGTAACTGGGAGAAATAAAGTTATCTTATATAATGCACCTCTACCAATTCGTACGACCTGCTAAGGTGTAGCTTTTTGATATATTTTCCCCAAAAGGTTGGTTTTAGAGCTAGTTTGAGAGTTGGGCATCATAGCATAAAATGTATTTGACCTATCACCGACGCCTACTCAATTAAATAGAAACCTGAAACCTTTATGAACCTAACTGTGTAAATTGTATAACTAGAAACATGGAACTTTTATTTAAACTAGGGATGACCGTAGCGGGAAAAGCAAAAATACTCTATTCATACTTTACTATCACAAAAATTTCTTTAATAATTTTGTAATCGATCGAAGGGCAGAGCGAAGTAATGAAATGTTGAGCGTGGGAGTTGCATCAAAGCATCGTGCGGCGGCTATCCGACAGACTTTGATGCTAAAGTTTGTGTGGGAGACTGATTATTTAATTTGCAACCGGCCTGTTTAGCACAGAATTAAAAAAAAACATATTTAATATTTTATTGCTTATTCTTTTACCAACAATTTAAGACATAAACGTTCATTTGCGGATGTATGCTGCGGATATGAAATGGCTCATGTGTTCATCTTTCAGCAATTTTTGAATGTCTTTAAGCAGAAGTTATTTACTTAAATTCTTGACAAAGAGTTTTGTATTATTCAATGGGCATATACGTTGTCGTTCATCGAAAATCTTCATTTTATAGATGTCTTATTGTAAGGCAAAAAATCGCATTACTTGGTTTTACAGCAAAAATCATTTTTATAGCTAGATCAGTATGAGGTAAAAGCGGATGTTTCTAGACAAGATATGCTAAACAATTCCCTTGACGTTCCAGAATTTTCTAGACTAGCACTTTTATATCAAAGCATCTTGCATTATGAATATCGTATATCCGGCCTTTATCTGTTAATAACCCTCATCTCAATGAGGAATACGCCCTCTGGGAGGCTATCAAGAGCCGAAGCTTAACCTAAACAATAAGGATTAGGTCCTCTAGGACGCTTCAAGGATACTGATCTAATTTCAATATCTATTGAATATATTTAATTGTGCTCCCATTGTTTGTGGAATGGAATAAACTTGAGGCAATTAGTTCGAGTTTGAAGTTTTACGCTCGAAGTTGTTAGCTAATAATATAACTTTGTGTTGTAGTTTTATCATGTGGCTTAATAATTGGGAAGGTATGTGACACTATTGTATTTAGAGTGTATGATGCTTTGTTGATTTAGTGGTTGCATATTTAAGTATTAATTGAGGGGTTAATTTAAAATCTGAGCGGGAACATCATAATTTAATACTTTAATTGGGGTTTTCAACAAAGAAATACTAGTAGCTCACTCT
Source organism: Phoebis sennae (assembly GCA_001586405.1). Classification (NCBI taxonomy): domain Eukaryota; kingdom Metazoa; phylum Arthropoda; class Insecta; order Lepidoptera; family Pieridae; genus Phoebis; species Phoebis sennae. Next base: position 326,357 of record LQNK01000029.1, on the reverse strand, counting down.
GACCTGGACCGCGTTGTAATGAATAAGTCAAGGCGTTTCATTTGCTACCACACTTGGCTATATTCATGTAAAAATCGCCTATTTCACCCCCCCCCCNCCCCCCTATCTTTGTACCCCCCCACCGATTTTACTCATCTTTGAACTTGACATTTTTATTTGTCTTAACTATTTGCCTATAACTTGCAACATATACGCTATTTTTATCTCATTCAGCACAGACGAAGTTTCATGCAAAAACTAGTATATGACTAAAATTATAAAAATAAGTAATAAAGTTTCGAATAAAATGTCAGCATGTGAATTTCAGGTCGTTTCAGATTACGCAAACGCGTCAGAAATGTTATTTAATTTGTTACGCAACAAAATTTTAACTGCTCCGTAAGTTGAACCTTAACTGTACTTTACGTGTTTATTCGCTAAAGTTACATTTAACTACTAGCTCAGCAAAAAGTTTTACGCTTTAAAAATATTCCTGCATGTTTTGGTGAAATGTTTTATCGTGGTTTACTGTATTGTGTTATTTGATTCGTTTACGAAGTTTGCGGTCTTTATTAGAATTAATATCCATTTTTAGCGAATAATTATTTTTAAGTTTGCATTTTTTTTGATAGAGTAGGGAAGCGGAGCATGCGGTTCACTTGATGTTAAGTGACTGGCCGCAGCCCATGAACAAGAAATTGCAGGGGACTCACATTCCTTCCAGACGGGAGGATAAGGTTAAGAGGATCTTCTTAAGGAGAGGATAATGTTGGGAAATTGGGAGAGGAGCAGAAGGAGCAGGATGGGAGCATACTGTTGTGCTTCTGTACCAATTTCCCATTCTTCATCCAAGAGTGGGATGGCAATACAGGCCTCTATTTACTCGTTAAACGTACTTTTCTTCTTTGATAACCAAAATTAAGTCATTGTATTTTAAAGTCAAACATAAGACAATATTGAACTGAAACTTTTATAAATCACATTTACAATAACTTGTGTTTAAAACTAAATCCATTACAAACTCTTTATTTCAAGACCCTATTATTCCCGAGTGAGGTTTAGCCTAAAAGTTTACATCGACGAATATATTTTCATATCTTCGGTATCGGTCAGACGTCGAAGTTACTCCCTAAGGGATGATAGTAAATCTTGATGTTTGTAAGGTTGGCAAAATGCCTGCCCATACATACATTCTGCTAGAAATATGGTGGATTTATACAATGTTTTCGCATTTATTTGAAAGCAAGTTAATTGATATAACCTCGAATCAATATGAATTGTAATTTGTAAGGGTAATAATGAATCCACTTAAATATAATTAAGCAATCAAGATTAGATAGGATCTTCAAGCTAATCAAATCATTTTGTGGTTGCTCATTAGTATGCCATTGAAAAAATACTCAAGGAGTTGTATTACGTAATATAAATATACACACATAACCCAAAGGTGACTGACTGACTGACATAGTGATCTATCTGTACGTTACAGCCCAAACTACTGGACGAATTGGCTTGAAATTTGCCCTGCAGGTAGATGTTATGACGTAGGCATCTGTTACGGAAGAATTTTGATCATTCCTACGGGACCGAACTATATACACGGGTAAAACTGCGGAGCAAAGCTAGTTGTAAACTATAAATTAACATAACTACTCGCGTGTCTAGACATAACATAAGAGGACGGAGGGTACTGTCTTCTTTCCCAATAATCTTAGATAAGTTTTGAGTAAGAAAGTGATATATCGCTGTTAAATTACATTTACCTACCTTATAAATAATGCTGAAATGAATCGGAAATGTAGATAATTACTAAAATATAGCGTGAATAGTACACTATTCACGTTAACATATACTGTTCGAAATATTTAGAAGTTGTGATAATTAATACCCAATTTGAATACAAATAGATTTCAAATAACTGACGAAATTGTAGGAAAATATCATTCTATCCCAAAGGCTCTCTAAATTCATGTAATTTATATTAATAGCACGAAATTTAGTTTAGTTTCGTTACAAGTCGCTGTTTGGGGACCAATTCGGGCTCACCCAGTAAATCATAATAAATTGTTTCTTCGGAATACGGTTGTTATTATGCTCTTTAATGAACTATTTAAGTGTAACGTTCTGATTTACGTACGTATTAGTTACAATCGAGTTAACAGCGGCCTTGGTTCAATACTTATGTTTGGATTAAAATTACGGCATTATACGCAAATACATTTTAGTTTCATGAAACAATATAGTGTAGGGACTCAATGTGCATGTTATATTTACGATCATGTTACTTTGATCATTAAATTTGTAATTATATAAATTTACAAAATATTATTTAAGTACACATTTAAATATTATTTATACAATTTTTGTTTTTGATTTACGTAATAGCGTAATATATCCTATACGATTTCAATAGGTTTGTGAGATTACCAATAAAATATTTACCCTGAGTCAGATCAGTTCATAATCTTCAATATACATATTACTTATAACATATTTTTTTAAGAATTCAGCGTGCCTTAAACTTCTCCCAAAATTGGTCTTAGTTCTCGGGCATATGAATATAACGATATGATGATATACATAATGTTCACGTTCAGATATGGATTCAAACGAACCGAGCTAAATTGAACCTTACAAAAATAGCCTTATATGCATTGAACAAAGCCTCTATAATTACCCACCCTTGTGTTGTGCTTGCGTATCTTGTTAATGTCTTTTGTCCCTAATTAATGCATGCACGACACTTGACAGACACGATGCATTGAACAAAAAATGCTTCCAGCGTCGATAGCTCCATACTTGACCTGAGCGAGCGTATCCAGGTGTAACCAGGTTACGTTCTTTTGTATTTTTTTAGTATCGATTTTGATACAGGATCGGCGGATGCAAGATAACAGAATAGTATTTAGAGTCACGGGTCACACAATAATTTATCGATAAATCATTATATTTATCGTTATTTATTTATAGTTACGTTTATACCTAAGGAAATAGCTTAGAACCAGGAGAATGACGTAGGATACTTTTAATGCCCGTAATCTCACAGGAACAGGCTTAATACATGAGTGAAACTGCTAATATTACATACTAGCTTTCCGCCCGCGGCTTCGCCCGCGTGGACTACAAATTTCTGTACTTTGTGGATTTTCGAAGTACAGGTGGTATGACAATTTTTCAGATTTAGAAACGTACGTTTGTAAAAATATATCTCGTAAAAGGTTTAATCCTAATTGTGCGTCAAATAATTGAGAAATCTCGTGAGTTCAATAGGGCAACATTCATATGCTTTGTTGATTTCTCTAAAGCCTTTGACTCGGTCAAATGGCCAAAACTTTGGAGTACTCTTTTAGAAATGGGAACACCTAAACATCTAGTGCACCTCCTTAGACGTCTATATGAGAATGGAACTGCATCCGTAAGAGCGGAAGACCTACTCTCAGATAATTTCCACCCGAGCGCCGGCGTTCGCCAAGGGTGTATTATCTCGCCGATCCTGTTCAACATCTATACAGAACTAATAATGAGAATAACCCTTGAAAACTGGACCGATGGGGTTTCAGTTGGTGGAAGAAAAATCTCAAACCTACGTTACGCGGATGATACCACCTTATTCGCAACAAGC